>JADNRY010000088.1:0-221099 GCA_015501585.1 Rhodocollybia butyracea | reverse complement strand
AACTAATCTCCTTATTAGGTCAACCCAATTTGGACAAGAGGAAGCCTAATTTAGACAAATTCTCACGTGAAAACCGGCCATAAGGATGAGCCTTCATTTCATTCAGGACTCGTAATTATTAAGATGAATAAACACCGTGTCACATGTGGCAAAAAGAATGTACAGCACCGATAATCTGCACATTAGAGGTGCAACCACAACAGTGTTTGATGCAAGAAGTTCAAGAGTAAAAAGGTATCAGATGCGGCGAAGTTTTGGGTAACATGAAATAAGTGGGCACATCAGAAAGTCACATGTCAAGCGCTTTGACATTTCTAAATATGGGGAAACGATTCTTCCAAATTTGGGCAAGATCAACCCTAATTGGGAAAAAATTCCCACGCAAAACCGGCCATAAGGACGAGCCTTCATTACATTCAGGACTCGTAATTTTTTATGGCTCAGCGCCAAAAGATATTTAGCCTGGGGACATCCGGAACCTTTCAGCCCGAGCCGCAAGGGAGGGTTTGGCCATGTATACATGCGACTAGTACTATATATTCCAAACAGTACATACCGTGTTCAATACATACCCATGCACTAACCATTCATAATCTATTAAGCAACTATAAGCTGATATGTGCTCCTAAGGCCAAAAAAACGTACCGTCGTTGCCCAAAGAACGGAAGACTCTTAGAGCTAGAAAGGTGAAGAAAAAAAAGAACGACAAACCATGTCAATAACCACGAGAGAATGTTGAAGCTTGAAGAATAAACATCTTGAGGTGTCAATTCTCCAGAGTAGCTTTACACAGAAATTTGGGCCACCGATATAACACAGGGTCTTGCGTTGAAGCTTATTCAGTCTTCTTGAAGGGCGTGGCCTTGATTTGAGACACAAGGAAGGATTTGAGTTGCGTTGAAGAGCGTTGAAGGCACTTGTAGCTTGCTGAACAATGTTGCGCTAGTCTTGAAGTTCAATCAGTTCCGTCCTCGCAGTCTTGAAGACTTGCTGAGCTTTGACATGGAGCTCATGGACGTTGAGAGAAAAGAGGGCCTTACATCACGCACAACTTCATGACTCGTAAATTTTAAAACCAACATATCACGCGACTTGAATGTAGTCCTGAGGGCGGTAAATTGGTCATACCGAGGCCTATGACTCAAGACAGAAGCAAACCCACCGAGGCCTCAGACCTCAGGCTGGGCAAACAACTTAGTACCTATACTAATAGGTAGAGCTAGCCCATTCTACATTTACATATTTGTGTGACTCAATATCTTTGCTTGCATTTGACTTGCATTTTTGATCATTGGGCAACTTATACTTACTTACTGTAACTGTATTTCTTCTGGTCCTTCAAATATCTTTTCTCTGCTGAATATCAGATAATTTTTTGCGGTCACACACCTACATACTCTAATAGGCTTGATTCAAGCTGTATAATATTTTATTGACTGATAAAAAGGTGAAGAATCATAAATTCGGAAATTGGGCGCTTATGCTACATTTCTGGCGGCCGGCTACGCCGGCATAAACTGAAATACATGCACTCCGAGTACAAGAGGTTTTTATGTCCTACAAGGAGGCACATAAAGATCCATCGTATATGAATACTTCTCTATGAAATACCCTGCAGCAGTAAGAAGATGGCTCCCAAAAGAGCTTTATGAGTTCTCAAGCACAAGCAGCATTCTTAATAAGGCCAAATTTAGATACGAGCAATGCTGCTTGTACAAACAAGAAGTACGTATACATATTTTAAGTTTATGCCGGTTCCTAGTGTGTCGGACAGGCTACAACCTTCTATGAGTTGGACCTGCCTTTTTCTCCCAAGTCACGGGGTCACCTGAGCCAGAATCGGTCTTAATCGGTCAAATCGGTCCTTTCGGTTTTGATCAGTCCAATTGGTCAGACCAATTTGGTCTTGGTTTGGCGGGGCAGCCCTGAGGCATCGGGCGGTTCGGGTGGACTACAGTACCAAAAGAAAAATATCCTACGCATTATCCAGCCGTTTGAGGCTAGGGTCCAATTTTTTGCGCCTCAGCACAAAATCATACTAGCAGTGGGCCATCGCTGTCGCGTGGCAGTTACTCGGGCCAAAGCGGAAGGTAAGATATACAAGTAATGTAGTCTCCCGTAGGCAGACTCTAAAACCTCGTCAAGGTATAGTAATGGACAATAGATAGATAGATAAAATTTTTCTTCAAGTCGACAGAATCATATTTATTCTGGAGATAACTCTCTTTCGCGGTCATGTTCTTGAAAGTTGATGTTCATCTCACTGTCTGGTGTCGCAACCACCGCAATCCATTGGATGCCAAATGAGATTTTTTCTATATCATACACAAATAAGAGCTAACAATCCTCTTGGAAGTTCCGCAAGTTTTTTGTTGACTCTGAAACCCATGGCAGCACTAGTCTTTTGTTCTCTTTGTCCATGTCATCTGGCTACAGCAAAAATCTCGTCGCTGTCATGTTCAGCATACCATCTGTGCATAATATGTATATGGTAATGTGTTTTTCTTTTGTTTATCCTGCCGTGCATTGACAACTGTACTTCCCAGGCGCACTCCGCATGCGCCGCTGTAATATGACTCTGAGCTTTGCTTCCCTGCGCTAGCGCACCCGGGGAGGAGCTTACTCTTCTTTCGAGTTTGAGGTGGTAAGGATGGCCATATGGTCCAGCCAGTGCTCCTGATGCTGGACGAGAAGGAACGAAGGATGCATGTGGACAAAGTGAGTAAACAATGTTTATTCACCGACATCTTGGGTTTCAATCTCATCAATCCAAGGAAACAATGATACCTGATACCTGAAACTCTCCAAGAAAAATCAGGATAAATCCCATACATTCTGCAACCGCTTCCAGCAAGGTAATATCTATGCTCTTGAGTCCTCAAGCATGTCAGGACAGCTCTAAAACATAGGATTTGCGAGGATACCGAGCCATCTACTACATCTCTCAGTACACCTTCACAACGCCACAGCCAAACACACCTTCTTCGTTTGCCAGACATCTGTCACTACTTTCTTTGCAATCGTTGATGGATGCTCAGGTGGGTTTTTGCTCATAAGTAGTGCAACTTGACCTATACTAAATTTTGCTCTCATTGATTTTCGATGATCTTTCACCTATCGAATTCGTTACCACGCACGTCAACACCATTCTATACTACCTAAGCAGCAGTCAACTCTCCCCACACGCGCACTGACATAACGCGCTACGGAAGCTGCTACGGAGTGTCGAACGTTCAACGCAGAACAGGACATGGGGAACAGATTTTTTTTTTCCTGCTTGATATTGAGCAAAGTACAAACATAAATAGTAAGACGATAGCTTTTCACTTCGATATGCTGCATTCGTTTGGATTTTGTTGCTAAGCTGTGTAAACACCTAACGTCACCTACGTTTAATTTGCATTAATGCTCCACAATCAACGGAAGTAATTACCTTAACAGGATTAAGGTACGCTTTTTCCAGGACTAGAAACTCGGGCAATAAATTGCCCTCGTAAATTCAGACTCGGTTACGTCCGGATCTTTTCAGCCCAAGCCGCAAGGGAGGGTTTGGCCGTGTAGTAAACTTTTATATGATGCTGTGATGGGCGCTTAAGTTCCGTAAGTGTGGGAACGATCTACGCCCTTGTAGGACAGAACCTAAATACTTGAGAGTAATAAGTAACGGTGCAGCAGTCATGAGATAGGTACTGAATCTATCTTTAGCCGATCTATTCTTCTTATAAAACGGATAATCTCGACTGAGGCGGCTGTAACCCTTCATGATGTTAAATTTTTGATTCGCATGCTTTAGCCCTTCTTTTCCTCACCTTGGTTCTCGTTCTATGGAGACGATGGAAGGATTCGCGGCCAATACCCTCTGCCTCCAGGTCCCAAGAAGCTTCCTATTCTAGGGAACTTGTTTGATATCCCAGAAAAAGGTTTCATTTGGCTTGATTACATCGAGATGTGTCGGAAATATGGTAATAATTCTGCTGGCAATCTCTACTACAATCAACGGTATGCTCAAGGGGCTCGTCAGATTCTGACATTATTCACCTGAGCGCTCTCGGAAATTCCATTATTATTCTGGATTCTGTGAAGGCGGCCAGCGATCTTCTTGAGAAGCGGTCCTCTCTGTACTCGAGTCGGCCAAATCAGTATGTGATGTCTATCTGGCCACTATCTCCCTTACATCATACTCAGTTCTTTGTATTTTTTACAGGTTATGCTTAAATGAGCTAGTAGGGTACGTGATTGATGTTTTTGATCTGGTGTAGTACCGCCGATTTTTGCATTTTCTTGAACGCCCCAGTTTTTACTGAAGCAAAAATATCGGCGGTATGTATCAGATCTCCACGCCCTCTAACAATACAATAGGTGGGGAGCCATAGCTATAACACGGCCCAACGACGACATATGGAAATCTCAGCGAAGAATACTTACAAACGCAATCTCCCAACAGATGTGAAGCGTTTTTCATCCGAAGCAAATCGCGACAACTCATGAGCTTCTTCGAGCTCTCGCTCATTCGATGATATCATAAGAGACTTGAATATGTGAGTATTTATAAGCATAACGGAGAAAATTTACTCAGTATATCTAGGTGGACTACTGTGCTCATCACGGATATAACGTATGGGATCCAAGGAGAGGAAGCCCAGCCGTTCATCAAGACCGCCATCGAAGCAGTGGAAACTATAACCATCGCCACAACTCCGGGCGCATTTGCAGTAGATCAAATCTCCATTCGTAAGTAAACACCATGTATTTTAATATTCATCCGCTCGTATAACATCCTGAATCCAGTAAAATATGTACCGGAGTGGTTTCCAGGAGCTGGATTCAAGCGTAAAGCAAGAGAATGGAATCTTTTGCGCACGAAGATGACTGAAGATCCTTTTCGTGTAACCAAAGAACGAATGGTAAATTCCTTTTTTTTGGACTGCCACATCTTCCCAGTCATTGTCATATCGCTACTACCTTTAGGCCGCTGGGACTGCCACTCCGTCTCTTGCCTCCATTGCCCTCGAAAAAATGGATCTTACCAAGGACATAGCACAGCAGGAGGAGCTCATTAAGGCAGCCTCTGTAACGGCTCATATAGGTAATATCCCACTTGATTAGGCTACTAGACTTGCAGTTCAGTGTTCACTCAAGGTGGTACAGACACGATAGTTGTGACCATAGCAAGTTTTATTCTGGTGAACGGCACAGTTTCAATACCTTATATGCACTGCTAACAAAACACAGGCTATGTTGATGAATCCAGACATTCAAACCAGAGCTCAACTTGAACTAGACAGGGTTTTGGCACCAGGAGATTTACCAACTTTTTCCCTCGAGCCAGATCTTCCATACATCCAGGCAATTATTCGGAGGTATTGAGGTACCAGAGGATCTTGGTTCAATATTCATATAAACTCATAACCTGTACATGCAGACATCAACCAGTCGTGCCTCTATGTTTCCCACATCTCGTTACTGAAGATGATGTCTACTCTGGATATTTAATTCCCAAGAACTCAATTATTATGCCCAATGTCTGGTAAGCATACAGTCTACCTCTATCACTTGGCTCTAGTTTCTGAAAATACGATACTCAGGTCAATTTTACACAACGAAGAAGATTATCCAGATCCATATGAATTCAACCCTTCCCGTTTTCTTGATGCTAATGGGAGAATAGACCCCAGTGTCAAAGATATAGGTCCTGCGTTCGGATTTGGCAGACGCACTTGTGTAAGTGTCATTCCTGTTCTCTGAAGTTTTGGTGGAGTTGATTTCGGTGTTTCTTTATCGATAGCCCGGTAAAGAGCTTGCAATGGCATCATTGTGGATTAGGATAGCGTCCATTTTAACGTGCTACAAAATTGAGCCAGAGATTGACGAGCATGGTAACCTTGCGGAGCGAAAAGCGGAGTGGTATCCTGGGCTGACAATGTTCAACCACCCACTTCCTTTCAAATGTCGGTTTATTCCTCGCTCCAAGGACATAGAAGCATCTCTGGATATGAAATTTACTTGAGAGTTGTACTGTGTAAAATCTTCGAATACAATAGTATGTAGTATCTCATTACAACGCTGTAAGGGCAAACGGTACTTATGATAAGGTATGTAAATTGTTTCTCAACATAATGATCATTCACGATATGATGACCTTAACATGTGAAATGAACGCGAAGAAAATATAGGAATGGTGAAGTTAAACACACCAGCTGAGTTCAACCGATTTCATCAAAACGAAATACAATAAAAAAAGCCACGGCCCTAAGCTATCGATGAATCAACATGCCAAGCCAGCCAAAGAGTAGGGACCAGTCGACTTGCATACCCGCGACAGCCTGATAAAGAGGTTTCGCCCCAAGCGTAAGGATCTGCGAATGTACCCTCCCAAGCCCGTCCGCGAAGAACACTGCGACCGAATGCAGCATGAAGTTTAGAATGAGTACGCCAGTACTCACATCCAGCCGCAACAGGTGCCAACTGGAAAGCTTCGAGTATCTGTGAAAGTTGGAAAAGACCGACCAGAATATGAACACCATGATCGTGCGCGTGAACTGTTGACCCATAGCTTTGCTGCGCACATAGAAGAGGTCCCTGTCCCCTTGTCCCTGCCCCATGTAGCGGCGGAAGTTAAACCGGCAGGGAACCGAGACACCATGAGCGCCGCGCACACCAACAGGCCATCGGTGCCGATAGTCATCCAGCTTAATATATTGAGTACATGCACATCTACAAGTGATTGTAACGCTTACATTAGCCGTTTACTCTAAAGTCATTTGCATGACGGTTGTCTGAGCTTTTGTTTTCCTCCGTTGGGACTGGCTAAAAAAATTCCGTGTCAAATCAAGGGGATCTTGAATGAGGCAGGGCGTACGGGCGGGCCACTTTCCATTGTTTCCACAATCAAGCGCATATTGTGGGGGAAAACACTGCAACAGGACTGGCTTCGGAGGGTTGTTACGGAGCTTGTAGGAGAATGGCAGTATTTGACGAGGCATGAAGATCTGCGGCGATACAGTCTGGTTGGGTTTCTTTAACCTTCTTTTAAGAAATTTGAAATGAATTCCGTTGACATTTCGTAGACTGCGTTGCAGCCACAAGCACCAGCTGCTTCATTGATCCTAGTCTTCCTGTGAAGTTTGTTATAATTTCATAACTTGAAAACAAGAGTAATCATAAGTACCTTTGAAACCATCTCTCCACCCGAAAGCTCCCGAAAGTTAGACATTAAAGACCGTTGATATTTGTCTGGTCTCGAAGAGCTTTTCTGTGATCTAATTTACAAAATTCAGGTTCTTGAATAGACGAGAGATGTAGTCAAATCGTTGAAGGGCGCCTAACGACATTAGCGCTGTCTTATCTTATTCTTATCTTATCATCAGCACACAGATTTACCATGGTTGCCGCTCACCATTCCGTACCCTTCCACTCTCTCTCAAACTAGGCACGGAATCATGCCGTGATCTCAAATCAGTTCTCAATGCTTAGGCTCAAGCAACTTGTGCTGTTATATGGACGCGAAATATATCAGGACGTTGGATGTCCAGAGTATATCGAAGCAAGGGATCATGAAAGATAGCGGACCCAGTAGCGAAATCACAAGTTTATAAAACAGTTGGAGCAGCAGATGGAAAAGGAGAACGTTGACGTTGTGGCCGAGGTGTCGAGGATGCAGTCAAGTCGAAGTTGTTGATCGCGAGGTTGGAGAGAGAGGGAAAAGAGGGAAGGGTTAAGATCAGGAAGGAGTAGAGGGTTTTGGTCCAAGTTGGGCGAATCCTTTGAGCTCAAGGGTAGCGTGTGAGTATCTGTATCACTGTACCATAAATTCAAGCTCTTGATCCCAATGTGAATATAGGCTCCACTGTACAGTGTAAATGATCCCACAAATTCTGCGTTCAGATTTTGGAGGTGCGCTTGTGTGAGTGTCGCTTATGCTCTCAAAATTCAGCGAAACATTATTGAAACATTTATTGACAGCCTGACAAAGATATTGCACTGGCATCGTTGTGGATCGGGGCGGCATCTATCTTGAATTAGCTTGAATTGCTACATAATTGAGCCGGAAATGGATGAGTATGGTAACTCCTTTAAAGGAGAGTGGTATCCGAGGCCGACACTGTTCAACCACCCACTTCCTTTCAAGTGTCGGTTCATTGCTCTCTAAAGACGTAGAAACATCTCTAGATGTAGGAAAGTTCATTTGAGGCGTACAAATTCTGAATCCAATCTCTAGACCTGCCGTCCGTAATGCGGCTGCCGGCAAGAGGCCAAAGCTGCACTTATCAAGTACTAAGTAGATCAGACGGGCAACTGTCGTCAAAGGCTTCATGGAAATTTTTGTGACTTTTATGGCCGATGTGTACTCAGCATGAAGTGCAATGAGAGTTTCCTACAAAGTAAAAGCAGTGGGAACGATCTTCCATCTTAACTGTCACGCGTTCCTGAAGTAGTAATGTCATGCGACCTGGGCTTCTTATAAAAGGACATGAATGTCTCAACTAAGACCTGTCTGCATCCCTCACAATGCTCAGTGTCGAGCCAATACATGCTCTAGCTCTTCTTTTCTTCACTTCGATTCTCGTTTTATGTGCACGATGGAAGAATTCACGTCAATACCCTCTACCTCCGGGCCCAAGAAGCTTCCGATTCTAGGGAACTTGTTTGATATCCCCAGAAAAGGTTTTATTTGGCTTGATTACATCGAGATGTGTCGGAAATACGGTAATAATTTTTATCACGATCGGGGGTATGCTCAAGGGGCTCGCCAGATTCCGACATTATTCACCTGAGCGCTCTCGGAAACTCCATTATCGTTCTGGACTCTGCAGCAGGCAATCAGTGATCTTCTTGAGAAGCCGGTCCTTGCTGTACTCGAGTCGGCCTAACTCGGTATGTGACACCTATCTGGCCTATCATATATCACCTTTAGTACCCCATACTCAGCTTTCCGTATTTTCGACAGGTCATGCTAAATGAGCTAATAGGGTACGTGATTGATTCTACTTTCTGGTGCACCCCCGATTTTCCTTGAAGCCCCAGTATGACTGAAGCAAAAATATCCGGCGGTGTGCGGTATTCAGATGATAGATCACCGCGCCTTCTAATAATACAATAGGTGGGGAATCACGCTTGGAACACGACCCAACGACGACATATGGAAAGCTCAGCGAAGAATACTTACAAACGCAATCCCTCAACAGAAGTGAAGCGTTTTCATACGAAGCAAATCACAGCGACTCATGAGCTCTTCGAGCCCTCGCGCATTCCGATGATATCATGGGAGATTTGTATACGTGAGTGTCTACAAGCGTAAAGGAGCACTTTACTCATTATATCTAGGTGGACTACTGTACTTCATCATGGATATAACTTATGGGATCCAAGGAGAAGAAGCCTTGCCCTCATCAAGACGCCATTGAAGCAATAAAATCTTTTAGACGTCGCTGCAACTCCTGGCGCATTCCTAGTAGATCAATTCCCATTCGTAAGTAAAAACACCAGCGTATTTGTATTCATCTGCTCGAATAACACCCGAATCCAGTAAAATATGTACCGGAATGGTTTTCCAGGAGCTGGCTTCAAGCGTAAAGCAGAGGATGGAATCTTTTGCGCACGAAAGATGACTGAAGACCCTTTTCGTGTAACCAAAGAACGAACGGTAAATTCTTTATTATTGGACTGTCGGATCTTCATTGACGCAACGCTACAATCATTAGGTCGCTGGGACTGCCACTTCGTCTCTTGCCTCCGTTGCCCTTGAACAGATAGAACCTACTAAGGACATAGCACAGCAGGAAGAGCTCATTAAGGCAGCCTCTGCAATGGCTCATGTAGGTAATATCCTATCTTATTAGGCTATTAGGCTTGCAGTTCACTCTCTCAAAAGGTGGGACGGACACAATAGTTATGACCATGGGGAGTTTTATACTGGTGAACGGAACAGTTCTCGAAGTCCTTATGCGCACTGCTAACAAAATTAAGGCTATGTTGATGAATCCGGACATTCAAACCGAAGCTCAACGTGAACTCGATAGGGTTTTGGCGCCAGGAGATTTGCCAACTTTTCCCTCGAGCCAGATCTTCCATACATCCATGCAGTTGTTCGAGAGGTATTGAGGTACCAGAAACCTTGGTTGAATATCGATATACGCTCATAACCTGTACATAAGATATCAACAGTCGCAGCTCTATGTTTCCCACATCTTGTTACTGAAGATGATGTTTATTCCGGATATCTAATTCCCAAGAACTCAATTATTATACCAATGTCTGGTGAGCATACAGTCTATCTCTATCACTTGGTAGTTTCTGAACAGTGAAAATACGATACTCAGGTCAATTCTACACAACAAGAAGATTATCCAGATCCATATCGATTCAACCCTTCTCGCTTTCTTGATACTTAATGGGAAATTAGACCCCAGTGTCAAAGATATAGGTCCTGCATTGGATTTGGCAGACGCGCTTGTGTGAGTCATTCCGGTTCACAATTTTTGGGTGGAGTTGATGTAAGAGATATTCATCGATAGCCCGGTAAAGAGCTTGCATTGGCATCATTGTGGATTGGGATGGCGTCCATTTTAAGGTGCTACAGAATTGAACCTGAGATCGATGAGCATGGTAACTTGCGGAGCGAAAAGCGGAGTGGTATCCTGGGTTATCACTTGTCAACCATCCACTTCCTTTCAAATGTCGCTTTATTCCTCGCTACAAAGACATAGAAGCGTCTCTGGATGTGAAACTTACTTGAGAACTGTACCGTGTAAATGTAGTGTTTCCTGAAGGTCAAACGGTATTATGATAAGGTGTATAAATTGTACTTCAACATCAAGATCGTTCACGATATGATCACCTTAAATGTGAACGTGAAGTTGAGCGCAATTCCACCAATTTTAAGAGTTACACTGGGAAAAGCACGATCATAAGTTATCGATACATCAACGTACAAAAAGGGTCATGAAGGGGAAGATCATAAAGATACCATGAAAAAAAGCGTGCACACAGCCTAAGCAGCCAGCGAGTAGAAACCAGTCGACTCGCCCATTCGCTCTTGGGTTTTCTAGCGACTTCCTATGCCAGGATTAAATATTCCAAACCCATACGCTCTCATCGTCTCCTTTCTATTCCCACCCCCACCCCACCCCAACACTCAAAATCAAAATAATGAAAATCCCCAAAGCAATCAAGCACCGTTTCGCCCATTTAATCTCGGTCCTCGCATTTTTTGAAGAATCTCCTCTCGTTCAGCAGGAGTTTTTTCTGGGAGCCATACGGTCGAAGGTGCGCCTGATGAAGGCTGGGGTTGACGGAGGGGAGAGAAGAGGATACACGCTCCCACAATCCAGAATGGGAAGAATACTGGGAGATAGTTAGAACGAGGCTTGGATTGGAAAAACAAACTCACAAAACCCAAATTTAAACAGATACATCGCAAGTGTAACAGGTTCATTTGAGCCTGAGGAAGAATAGGCTGGGGGTTCTTCGATGTATGGGGGTAGTGTCTCCTGTTCTTCCGATTCGTCACGACCGAAAATCGGATCGACGGCGTCTGAAGTGGGTTGCAAAGCGACTGAAAACTGGGGTATGCTCCTGGGGCTCTAGAGGGCAGTTGCTGGCTTCAGCAAGCCCGGAAGGAGAAGATTCGGAAAACATTCCTGAGAGCGCTTGAGGAGATTAGGGAACATTGGGAAACTGCTTGAGCGCGGGTTATATACCAGACTCTTTATTCCTGAAGGAGGTACCTGTACATATGTGCACCAATCCAAGTCTATTCAAACCACTATCAGGAATAGGATGTTGGTATCCATCTAATGCGTGCAATTCATGCAAAAATTACCAGATAAGGCAATTTGGAATACTAGTACTAAATATACACAAATACTGGTTGCTTTGTTAATTATGGAAAGGAAATTTCCGGTCAGGTTCTGGTAGTTGCGAGAATACTCAGCTTGTGTTGAATCATCAAGATGCTTGTTCAGATGGAGAAGACATTTTTCTTACCGTAGGCAAGCCTTGAAATGGAAGATTCGCAAGGATTCGGCATATTGACCTCGGGCGCTAAAACGGTCCAGCTACCATGACGATGACTGACAATGACCACGGCGCCACGCCCATCTTGAAAGCTTGACCGACCGGTTGACCTTTCCAACTAGTTCAATGCCAGGAGCTCAGCCAAGCAAAGATGTTAAAAAGGGCTCGAAGCTCTTTAGATTTCGCAAGAACTCTCAGTTGGACTCATTAGAGTCACAAGATTCTAAGGTCACAGCGGTCCAGCGACATTTACCCTGTCTCGCAAGCACATCAGTAACCTAGATGTTATCTCTTCCACGCCAACTTTAGCTTCCGGCTCGCGGCCCTCCTACCCCCCTTGAAGACATTCCAGACGATCTCTTGCACGAAATAGCGAGTTGGTGTACTCCACCAACACTCTTACGAGCTTCATTGGCAGTGAGTAGTCACTCTACGTCTCGTGTTGAATGGTTGCAAACCTAAACATACTGCAGTGTAAACGACTTTTAACTCTCTTTCATCCATATCTCCATCACACGATCGACTGCTCATACACAGATTTATGTCGCTCCGCAATAAAGATCTTTCCACATAGCCCCTCAACCACGCGTTATATCAAGAATCTCATTCTCAAACCTAATCGAGAACCTTCGGGCTGGGCAAACAGCTCGGAGAAGAGTATTAATGAAGGCGATGTCCTTGATGTTCTCGAAGGGATAGCGTCAAATGGAGATTTACCGCTGTTAAGCATGTTCAAGTGGTTTGGGAAGGAGAGGCCAAGAGATTCCTTCTGGTTAAGCTTACGAGAAAAGTGAGTAAAATTGACTCGGTGATTCTATGCCCCCGCAAATATTTTTAACTTTTGAAGTCGGCAGTTGCCGTACCTACGGGATATCGGTACCTCAGTAGGCCAGAAGACGCTAGCGAGTTTTCGAGCAGATCTTGAGGTACACACTCCTTCCCCTGACTCGTCTTCCTTCAATTCAACTATTCCTACTTCGCCGAAATCCAAATAGCTTTTCAAGTTTCAAAATCTTCAAGGATTTCATCTCTTCACGCAAGTCTCGGAGCACTGGACCATGATAAGTGACCTTCGTATCCCTCAATAAGTACCTCATCTCAGGCTATATTCCAATCATTACACAGACTACCCCATTAACCAAGACTTACCTGCCACCTTATGGAATATGCTATTCTCCAGTGACTCCTTGGAAGAACTAACTCTCGATGGAACCTGTTTTGCCGCAGATGCATGGAACTTGAAACCCGTATTTTCTGGACGCTGGCCTAGCCTTCGAAAGCTCGCTCTGGGCAATGTATGGATTGATGATACTGACAGCATTAGTGATGATGAGATGATGTGCATGTTCTTTCAAGCACATCCAACTTTAGAAGAGGTATCTTCCCTGGGAACAATGTTCTACTCCTCGGAAGTGATGGGGTGTTTGCTTTCGATGCCGAAGCTCGGGTTGTATCGAGGGAGATTGCAGCAACTTCAGCACGCGAACAGTGTGCTGTCACGGATCCAGAGTCTTGATCTTTCTGTTAGTTAAGCTATCGCGTTTTGTCTTTCTTTCTTTGGACTATGAGCTGAGTACGCGTGTTACCTTATCAGGATTGGTTCAGCCCCTCTGCTAATTTGGGGGACGTCCTCGGAGATCTTCCCCATCTCAAATCACTCTCTCTATATGTAAATTACATGGACAGCCCCTCTTCTCAGTTGGTATTCTATGAAAGACTTTTGCGAAGATGCCCTCAGCTCAGATGTTTCGAAATATCATCAACATCATGGTTTATCACTAGTAAGGGTCTACTCATCTTGTCCTGATTTTTGCTCACTCTTGGCATTATCGCTGTCTCTGTTTCCAGCGAGAGCTATCAACCGGTATACGCGTCGTCCCCGGTCTTCGAATGCTAACCGTAACCCGAACCCTACGCAAACTCAATGTCAACGTGGACGGGTTCAAGGGAGGGAGCGATCTCACCAAAAGTGCGATACAGATTGCTACCCGTAACCCAAATCTCCGTGAATTTACTCTTCGAGATGTTTTGCCCTGGGATCATCTTGATCAGCTTGCTGGGGTGTTTCGTACTAAACATATTGGTCGTTATAGGATTGAGCCGATTGAGAATCATCGTGAACCCGAACCTGAAGGTGTGCGTGGGCGCTTGCCGCGAGTTTTGAATGCGAGAGAGAGTGGTGTTGGAGCTGTGAGGCAGAGATATGAACGGTGCTTTGTGCGTGTTATCACAAATCCTTCTGGATAAGGAAGTGAACGTTGTTGTGTTTATTTGAGTTTGGGAAAAGCGGTGTTGACGTGTGACTTTTACTGCTTTGGATCGCTGAGTAGAGCATAGATGATAATGTTCATTCAACTGCTCCCGACTGTCATTGCGTGCACCTCGGGATTCGAACTCACACTTCCATCTGGGAGCACAGCGGTGCGTCTTAAGGTCGCCGTGGTGCACATACCTTTAGTGGTCAAATCATGTCTCGACAGTTGGTGAGAATACCTGGTTACTTATACTTGGTTTGTTGTGATCTATGATATTATATGCATCTGTCCAATCCACTAAGTGATACGTTTCTGCAGAGTGAACGTGTTTCTCCATTATCGGCGTCATCATCGATCATTCCGGATGTGCAAGTTCATTTACTACTTATTAATAACCGAGCGATGAGAAGTCCAATGACTTCTAGATTTCTGTTATCATGCACGCAGTACGCCACAACATCATGGTCCGCCCTGGCCGTCTGCTCTCGCACACCTTCATTTCCCGGAAATACCAGGTGACAGCTTTAAAATTAACGACAGCGCTTGAAATCCCTCCTCCAAGTCCCTCCTAGAAAACACTCAACGGGGCCAACACCTCTCCCGTCAATCAAGGACCCTCCAAAATGCCTTTCACCTCTACTCTTGGTGAGCTGATTTTAATCCATTACTCCTGGAAAGCGCTAAATCTCGAAATGTAGGTATTACGCTACTCGGTATCCTCGTAGCCTGTGTTCTCTTTGGTCTGTTTACCGCGCAAGTGTATATCTACCACAAGAACTTTCCTAATGAATCGCGTTGGATCCGGTTTGGCCTGGTATGCAAGTCGTCCCCACTCTGATCACGATGCTTGAATAATAACTCACTTCATTGGGTTGCAGGTTGATGGGATGTGGTACGTCCATCCCATTTTATTCAAGCTGACTTATAAAGCTGAATTCGATCTTCCTCCTCCATCCAGGCTCATCGAGCTGGGCCATACGATGTGCCTCTTCCACCTTGTCTACTACTATGCCATAGTTCAGTTTGGGGTCCCGAATGCGATCATGACATCAGCTCCCCCCTCCTTTGCCGTGTCTATTTTCTTTCACGGCGCAGTGGCCGTCCTCGGTAAGTCCTCATACAATGACATAAAAACGAGTACACGAAGACCCTAAATTCTCTCCTTGAAGCTCAAGGGTATTTTACCTACCGGATTGCCGATTCACAGGCCCCCCGTACTATATTCCTGTTATCTGTCTCTTCCTCATGACTTGCCAGCTGTCATTAGACATGGTAGTCGGCGTCAAGGCAGCAATAATCGCTGGAAAGAGTGTAGAAATGTATCTCACCTCGACCAAATGGCTGATCCTGGCTCCGCTGGTCCTTCGTGCCGTTGTGGATATTATCATCTCTGTAACCCTAGTATATTGTCTATTGTACCAGCGGAGTGCCAGTGCCTTCAAAAAGTAAGGAGTAAAGCTGTATCTGAACCTCTGACCTCATTCCTTGGTTCCACAGTACAACAGCGGTGATCGATAAATTAATACTATGGTCTATCGGTGCGTCGTTCGTCGGATCTAATTACCTTCATGGCTTTAACCTTTGATTCAGAGACTGGGGTCATAACTAGGTAACGTCCTATGGTGTCCATCATTCTTGTTCAGAGAACTGAAGGGCTCTTCCAGCATGCTTGGTGTTGCGGTGATAATATGCGTGAGTACGTTCCGTCTTTGCTGATTCCCTCTTAACATGCAGTCCTGATAGTACCTCCATAACGTCGAAAACTGTAAGGCGTAGCTTACGCGGACCTTTCACAAGAGCTTATGCTCACTTGATTTCAAAACAGATACATGGGTCGCCCTTTATGTTGTGTTTCCTAAAGGTGACTTCCTCGTATCAGCCTGTGTCCCTAACACTGACCATTATTGATAGTTTTCTCCAACACCATGTTAGCCAAGTACGTGCATTCACTTGCAACCTCTGGGCCAACTATTAATCCCAAGCCCCAAGTATGAATCACCGTGTCGTGCTACGGAAAATGCAGTCGGCACTCATATTGTCTGGTGGTCTTGACATCTCAAACGTGAGATCGCGGAGCATGCTACAATTTAATCATTCAACAGATAACATTCTTTCACCAACGACACCGTCGACGCTGGATACCCCCTTGGATTCAGACAAGATTCGATTGGGTTTACTTCCATCGCCAACTCGAAGCGCTGAAAGCGAAGTCTAAGAGGAGTGTGTAAATGAAGGCCTTGCTCACGGTATTGCTACTATCGGACAAAATTCAGTGGCCATCTCCCAGGACAAGAATATGAGCTTCGGTTGGTGCCATTCAAGCTGTAAATTATCGTTAAAGAGTATCCTGTATCCGCTGTTTCGGTTTTACTAACATATCAGCCCCTGAGTATACATAGTGGATGAGTGAACGAGCGAGGGTCAAAGCAGTATCTTGAGCGAGTTCAAGGTTTTTGCGAATAGAGGCTCAGTGAGACCCCCCTTACTTATTACTTCTCTCTACACTTTCAAGTTGACTGATTGAGCGAGGGATCTGGATACAAAAATTCAACGTACAACCCTCATTCTTGGGTGAGGTTGGGCTCAAACCTTAGTACGAACTAACATGCTGGGTTGCGTATGCTATATTCAGAAATCAAAAAGCTGAAAGAGCTACTCAGGATCACGAGCCTGTAATGAAGAGGGCTGCCTTGTGCCTTGTTACCGGGGGTTAAACTTTCTTGATTCCCTTCACAGCTCACTTGGTATCACTGTCTCTAGTTTTTCATCTGTTGTTGTACCTTTGAGAAAGGGGCAGTACCCGTGCAGTGCTCCAAAATATTGTTTCTTGCCAGTCTGTCAATGCTAAATCTTTTAAACATGAAAAACCAAACATGGAAAAAATTGTGTGTGCATCGGGCACTATTGGTAGTGCAGACCTGCACTGGCTTGCACTGGTCAGGGGACTGACCAAAATATCAAAGATGGTTTGAACTGAAGTTGCGCATTGAAAAGAAGAGTCTACTCGGACAGTATCAGAGGACCAACATTACTTCCTTGTCAAAGGTCTCCCTTTTCAACGCTAGCATCTGATGATCTACACCTATCCGAAGGCATGGAAAGAAACAAGTCGTCTACAGAGGCCGCATTTCGCTTCGTGAAATTCACGAGATGACGACGACTTTTCTGTGGAGGATTAAATCTATTGATATGCGGATGATTGCGGATGATGAAGGGTGAAGTTCGTTTGGGAGCCTTACTAAATTTTTAGTTAACCATGACAGTATGTCAAGCGTTCCTGGCTAGTTTACGTTCGCGTAGATGAAAGCTCGAGCATCACTAAATGCGGGAAAATCTTGCCAGGGATTACACCTCTCACCAGGTGTAATAAAGATTTTACAGGGTGGTAATGGATTATAGCGTGGTTAGCGGCTATATAAAATGATTTTTCTTTGATTATAAGTGATTATGGGCGGAACCTAATGATTATACCGAGCATACCGACAGCGGTAATCCTGAGAGCTGCCTAAAACTGATTGCCATTGCCAGGTAATTCTTCCTCCCAGATGATCTTGCTATATGAGATTCACATCCTCATTATGTTGACCTTATATTTCTTTCCAAAGCTGGAGAAAGTCTTCTGGGTAAAATGTAATCATATGTATTTTCCTCGTCATGACACACTAGTACTGGTAAAGTTCATAAACTTTGAGTAAGGCTGGATTTCGAGAATTTTGCAACTCGAGCTCGTTATTTTTACTTGCAAAATGATCCACTTCCTTGAATCCTTTCTTTCCCTACAGTAAATTCACCTCTAGGCTCTAACCTCCTCTCTGGCAAGTACCGTTTCTCTCCGTTTCTTCGCCACAAGCAAGAGCAAGCAAGCCGCTTTTAATTCGAAACTCGGACCCAACTTAAATCAACCCTGTACGGGTGAGCCAGCCTGTTCCACCATCATCCGTGTCAAGCTGTCGCAGCCCGAAACCACCTGGAGGCTCAAGCTCCTGCTCATGACTTTGACCTAGTTGCAGTATGAGTGTGTTCATGCACTGTGAGCATGAGTAAGTTTAAGAGCTTCTGCACCGTGACTATACGGTACAGCTTTTACAGTAGTAGTAGTAGTATTTCATACTCGGCTCCGTTACAATGGGGGTACAGTACTCCACATCAGGGACAACTTTGGGTGCATCAAGATCTGGTTGTCATTCGCTTTTTCTACTTAGTCGTTCCCTCTTGTCCCAGCTTATCCCTCACGGGTAACAGCAACCGCATCAATTATTACCGGCACTAAGTGATATTTAAACTAGCTTTTACATGCTCACACCCGTTCGCATCTTTCTTCCCCCACTTTATTGTCAACGGTTCTGTCCCAAGTCGACTCAAGATATTCAAGCCCCAAGCCATGACACCCCTCAAAACTTACTCGAAGCTCATTCCATGCTACAACCCCAACTCCTGCTGAGCAATCCAATGTATTTCCCTCAACGTTCAAGTCTTCTGCCGGTCCAAGCCAATGCGGGTCAAGCTTCTTCACTGGATTGATTGATTTCAACTTTCAAGCGCTGCAGCCTCATACGGTTATTCCTTCGGGCCCCTTCCTTCCTTTAGCCCCTTCGTTATGTCCCCATACATACATAGTAGTCTCATGTAATAGCTTATATGTATTCATGTTTGGAATAAAATGCGTTATTACTGCTCTAATTCGTGCATGGTTCAATACCAGTTAATGTGATGAAGGCTACCAGAAAAAGCTGCTTGGCTCCAACCTGATAATTCGTTTCAATCGCATATAAATATTTTCTCGCATTACAATGTAGTATAAGTATTCTTACCCACTACAATGCAGACAGAAGGGTGGTGCATGTATGGCAAATGAGGGACGTAGTTATCATCTTTTGATAATACGACAATAATCATTTTCCAATTTGGGCTAAGCGTTTAATGCATTATAATCAATTTTCGGATGCTTAGCAGCATTATCAGGACATTACCTCGGTTACGGCTGACCGCCAGTGAGTTCTCCAGATCATAATCAAATATGATAACTCTCGAGATTTAGTGATGAGACCAATGTTCGAGACCAATGTTCGAGAACAATGTTCAAGGAGCTCTGCAGTTTTCAATGCTCCTCTACCAGCGCGTCGTTTGTGCACTGTAGAAAGTATATACTCGCACGGGCCGACAACTAAAAGACGGGTGCTCTTTCCCATTTCATATTCCCGAGCTCTGACCAACCCGAGTCGCAAGCGTACTATCCATGGCGCCTGCTACTGCTGCCGCACTGTCCGAATGTTCTACCCATACCACTTCAAAACTTATTAGTTTACATACAATATATAGATGAGGAGCGAGAGAAAAGTCCTATAGAGCAGCGACTTCATGTTCTCGAATGTAAGATTATCTAACCTGTCCCCCAATGCATTTCTTGTATCAGCAGATTAAAATCGGCAGGTTTTTTCCAGTGAACAGCTAGACAAGCTGGGGTACAATCTACTTGAAGGAATTACCTCGATTTTCGGGACATATGGAATCACTCAAAGACCTGTGGGCGGATAGATGAATTACAGACTCATCTCAGGCTGTGGAGTCTACGTATGACATTTTGCAAGTGCTCTATGCAACAGAATTATTTCGGGGATCGGGAGAACTACTTTGACTTCCAGTGTGAATTTCTGAGATAGGAAAAGGCGCCCCAGCCCACAATGAATTAGAGGAGTTTCATTATTACCAGCCAGTGTCAGTTGTGCATTACGACCCCAAAGTATGGATGTTTGTTTTATAGCTGTATGAGTAGCCTTACCTAGTTGTAGTAAGCTGGCTGTGGGAATCGGATCTCACCAGTATAATTTCATCCTATCATGTATCCATCATCCCTCTGACAGAGGCGTCTCTTTGCCCCTATATACACCACCCACTAACCCCTTTCTAGAACCATTATCTGATAATGCCTACGGTGGATTTATAACTGTTATCCTTCACGTCCCCAGTTGCCACCGCCAAACTCGGAGGGTCCACTGTCCTGATCTTACAATTAGAGGCGAATATGGTACCGGTTATTAATATATTTATCTCTACACCGGGAATGCATCGAGCCCAACACATTGGCGGATATGATTTTGTGGTGGAGAGGATATCCCATATCTGTCGGTGTTCAAAGCGGAATATCGAGGGCGCAGCTTGTCCTTACACCATCCCGAGTGATTCCCGAGTGATTAGAATAGCGCTCCGTATGCAGACTAATTGATTATCGTTCTTGTTGTTCGTCAAAAGTATTAAGTCAAGGGAAATTACAGGCGTTAACATGCGCTATACCAAATTGAAGAACGTTCAATTTTAAACAGACCCTTTTTCTTTTTCGTCTTCAAATCCATCGTCAGCGACGATGGTAGTTTCTCCGGTTCCCATCAAGCTAGTGTCAAACCCATTGGCCTCAAGGTATTCCCGGAACTGTCGAGGGCATAATTAGTACTATTACACGCTTTGAAGCATATTACCCAAGACTTACTTTTTCATCTTCGGCTGCCATTCCGTCGTGACTCAAAGGCCTAATGAAGAAAAATGTGATGAGGGCACTGAAAATGGCAAGACCACTGCCGACCCAGAAAGGGCCAGTGTTACCACGAGTGGTAGCTGCTCCACCGAAGGCTAATATAACAGCTATTGTTAGCGAGAACCCTAGGTTGCCTTCTAAACACAATCACCATTAATCATTGGCGGGAATGCCCAAGTACCGACAAAGGCTCCAATCTTTCCGATAGCAGCAGCAGTTCCGTAGAATTGGCCACGGACGGCAGTAGGAGCGGTTTTGCTAGCGAGGAGACCAAGACAGTTGCCGGGGCCTGACAGATTCACGGTATGGGTAGGGAATATCGGACTAAAGGGTAAGACTCACCGAGTTCACCCAGACTCAAAAAGATACCATATACAACCTGTGCGAAATATTAGTAGTGTTATAGGTTACTGAATATGTGAGCTTACCGCGAAAGCAGCAATGTGCGAGGTGAGTCTATATATAATCAGAACATGAAATAGTAGGTAAACGGATGGTCATACTTTACGTAGGCACCGCTCATGATGAATCCAATGACTGCTTGACACAACAATCCAGTAATCTAAACGACGAGTGAGAAAAAGAGCGACGCGCAGCGCCACCGCCAACTCTCACCATACAGTACTTAGGTCCAAGGTAATCGACAACAAAGGCCCCACCGACAGCACCTGGAACATAAAACAAGCTGGCAGATATTGAGATTTTCTGGGAGCACAAGGTGACATGACCACGCACTTGATGATGATATTCCAACCAAATACGACGGGGAGCGCTTCGCTTCCACCTGTAATGCTATATACGAGTTAAGAAAGGGATATCTGAGGAGTAGCAAACCTACCTGTCGACAATCGATGAGCTGTAGATGCCGAAGGGGTAGCTAAAGATATATTTAGGACGAATGGAGTCAAAGCAAATAATGTACATACGTGATGAAATCATATATCTGAGATAAAGTTGTTTGTTAGCTGTTTCGCAGATGGATAGTAAGGACGATGGACTCACAAACCATGTTACCGAAATGGCAGCGAGAGATGACCAGTAGCGACGAATAACAAGCATGTAACTGGCAAAGGTTGATCAACTCGAGCACAAGAAGTATCCACTTGGTTGGAACGCACGGAATTTTGACTTTTTTCATGGATGACTTCTTGTAAGAATCAGGCTCCTCCATGCTAAGTCGCCAGATGAAGACGAGCATTGCAGGTACGAATCCAAGGCCAAGAGACATACGCCAGACGGCTCGCAGATGGTTGTTACCAAATATCCAGAAAAGAACGAGGGGGACAAATCCAGAAATAACGAAGCCGATATCGATCATAGCGTCTGCAACGAGTGTAAGCATAGGAAGAGATCTCAGGAAAATCGACGGACTGGTGGCGAGAGCAAACCATCTATGTTGGGCATTCTTGGCAATTTGTTTTTGCTCTGTCTGCTCTGACGCAGATACAGACCCACATGGGTATTCAGCTCCGACTCCAATCCCGAGTAAAAACCTATGATAGAAACTGAGAGCCCGCAATCTTGTTCGAGAAGAGACCCGACCTGCAAGCACTCAACATTGCAAGAGTTCCTCCCACACTGTGATGGGCTCCTTCTGAAGCAGCGGAAAGCAGAGAGAAGAACGCAACGATGGCAGTGGCGGTCATCATTCCAAATTTTCGACCCATCTTGTCCGATAAATATCCTGGTCAACCATGTAGTCAGCACTGGTTCATTTAATGCAACAATACTTAAACACACCGAAGACAATCATTCCAACCACTGTGCCTGCAAACAACACGCTACTCACAACAGTCAAATAGTTGTGTGCATCGACTTCGTCACCATAGATGCGCTTCAACACTGAGAAGATTCTTAGAGTGGGTGCTCTTTTGCCAGATTGGGAAAAACAGGAACTAACAAGTATTCACTATAGGAAGAAGAAAGATGTGGTCAGATTTATCTTAAAGTCTTGCCTTAAGAAGCTTTACCTTCGCTGATAACACCATTGGCATAACCTACAAAATGAGAAAATTAGCGCTGTCATGGAAGACGGAACCAAAGGTAGCTAGTGACCGTCGGAGAACAGGGCCGTTCCACAACTAAAGAGACTTTGAGTATAGATTCACTGAACATCACCGAATAACACACGCAAAAATCAGGGAAACGCCTGAAAGACGACTTCGCAGTGGCTGGTCACTCATCGACATCACTATGGGCGAAGAAAAGACCCAACGTGCTCCATAGAACTTTTGCAATCGAGTTTTATTGGCTTCTCCCGTTATCAGGCGCCCATTGATTTTGTACGTACCCCGGGACACGTTCAAACTTCCCGACCGGTTCCCGACCAATAAAGCCCGACGTTGGACTATGTAAGTACTACTAAGTAAAAGTCATCATTTCTCTCTCCATTGTTCCAGTAACTCAAATGAATTGAAATAGTAGCCACAAGGTTATGACCTAGGTGGGGAAAACCATATGGTATCGTATCGGATTGATGCGCTACGGTAAGTTTGAACTAACACGGGTAATGAAGTTGAACGTGCATATACACAGCAATAAAAATACTGACCAGAGAAGTGGTACGGTACGAGGAGTTCCGTCATTCCGCTTCTGGTCGCTTCGGTACCTGATGTCCCGACGGAATTCAGGCAATGAACGTTCGCTCGAGGCAATCATAGCAGTGACAGAGAAAGCAGGACATGGTTGAACACTTGATCAAGTTGAAGTCAAGCAAAGTAATGATTGGGGCAGGAGGAGGAGGAGAAAAGTCCTGGTGAAAAGGTTAATGATGATGATACAGGCACAGCAGCTGTTTGTGAGACTAGCAAAAGATAGGTAAGTCTGGAAATGGTCCGACTAGATGAAATTGTGGAACTATGCTTGACGAAGATGCCAGCAATCAAAGCTTTGGGGCTGATGTCCGTCAGTGCCTTGTGGGATCCGTCAATGTTCATCGATATTCAGTTCATAGACGTCCAGTCCATAGATGAGAGTCAAGTTTTGGGGTGACAAGATCGTATCAATAGTGGGGGAGCTTGTGCGCTTTTTTTTTTTTTTTTTTTTTGCAGGACGAGGGTTGACGAGGGTTGACGAGAGGAATTTCAAAGGTAATTTCAAGGGAGACTATATTTTGGGCAATTGTTCTCATGATGCTAGAGAAATCTTGCTAGCCCCCCTGCTGCTCCTACCTGCAGCGAGACTGGGGGATTACACCGGTCTTTCGAGTCCCGAACATCGGACCACGACCGCAGCGGGTACCAAAGATCCAGAGGTCTGACTGTCGACAGATTAGATTCGTCAATGATACCAAGAGATTAATGAACTTGTATCGTTGATGACTGTAAGAAGGCCAGACGGTACAGGACGAGATCCTACCGAGTCCCAGTGTGTGGTGTGGCTGGACTCAGGGCCAATTCTGACACATTAAGCCACAACGTGACCGTCACATGGAAAGTTAAGTGAATTAGCGCCTTCATACGTCATTCCTCGTCCAACCTTTGTCTGCACTCAACACCAAAGCCATTGATCTGTTCAGCTCAATCTCTTACGAAAATACTTACTACAAGCGCAGATACGTCCTTCCGAACACTATCGTCGTCTCTGCTCGTACTTTTACATACGAGACTAGACGGTTTGCATGCTGCATGCACGCCCGGCTAAACTCTGTGGACCCCCAATGCCTCAAAGCCTCAAAGGCTAATGAATGTACATAACTCATCCACCCCAATTGAAGCGGCGTAATCGACTTGAAATTTCGCATCGTCGCCGTTCACTTTTCCCCCATATGTTGCCTCCGCTGTCGTGACGTCTCAATGTCAAACTGGCACAAATCTCAAGTCTACTATCAGAATCACTTTGTCTATTCTCCCAGTGCCTCGTGTAGGCTAATGTCAACCCTGAAGTAACCGGCTTTTTTCTCCTGTCGTACTAAAAGAAATCGACTTACTTTCTTGGCCGTGGATACCCATGACGCACAAACATCCACGATTTTTGACTTGTATCTGCAATCAGGATCACAACTTTCTCAACTTTCAGGATTTATCAACTATCATGGATACAACGGTAAAATGCGAAGGTTTCTTATCGCCTCAAGGTGAAGAACTGTCAAAACATACTCAACTGGCATCCACTCATCTGGCAGTTTCTCCAGAGGTATTACCGTATGCTACACGAATACCGGATCAGAGAAAATGACATTGGACAATGTCAATCATCTCTCTGACATGTCCAGGGAATGTTCCAGTGAATACCAAACCACGAAATTTTTCCTCATTCGTCTGATCCCGGCGTCATGAGGCCTCCAGAAAGGCCTTTTTTAGGTCTGAGAGCTACCTATATGCTGTTGTATGCTCCCTTGAATAAACACCGACGCTACACGATGTATCTTAGCTTCAAAAGGCTCTTTCTTATAGTTTAATGAAAGAAGCCGCAAAACCTGACTCAAATCTCTCGAATCTTGGAAGGTAGATTGCCGCAAATACATAAAAGTGGAATGACTATGCATATGTTTTCGTCGTGTCGGGTACACCTCACTCGTGCTTGTGCTCTTCCAGCTCCATTATGTCGTCCCATCTTAATCTGATACTGGAACCCGACAATCCTTATAACACGAACATTCATGATGAAAAAGATGGCCGAATACTATACCAGGTTATGACAGAACACGGACAGGAAATCGTCACAAAAGTGAAGAATATCGAGGGGGATATCATTGCATGCTGGCAATGGCGGGACCCCCGCCCCGATATCATCGCATTGGGGACCGGTCAGCCTGTACCTCTGGGTGCTTGGTTGAAGAAAAGTATGATGCCTTTTAAAGAGTAAGTATCGTTGTTCGAGTTGTTGATGAAACTGAAACTTTGAAAAGATCTGTAACGTTCGAAGATGGAATCGGACGACACTTCAAATGGAAGGGTTTGGGAACTGCCCCATTACCGTTAGAGGTAAGCAAAGAGTTCCTCTAATTAATTCACTAGTTATCTGATTGTGAGCCGCTTTACTTTTTGTACTAGTAGCTGTATTCCGAAGATAACAAGAAGCATCCTATTGCCCAATTCGTCAAATCACACTCAATCTTTACATCTAGTCCAACGGATCCATCGCCTAGTCTTCAAAGGGTACAAGCAAAACTCTTAGTGGATGAACGAGGGCAGCAGATTCTTGATCTTGTGGTTGTATCGTTTCTGGTGCTGGAGAAGAACCGACGGGCAATAGAAAATGCTACGACTATGGTTGGGCGGTGAAGGATTGCGAGTTTATTTTCAGGTATTACTTACATAGACTATTCTGGACCTTTCTGGACGTGTATACTAGTTTTGGTTATCGCATTCTCTGACTACTATAGGTTCAGACCCTGAAAAAACGGAATTACACTGACTGAGGAACGACCCACATATGTACTACATATATTACAAGCAGTACAAACTAGGAGAACATAACATAGGATAACCATATCTTCCAGAGTATGTAGGCGATGACGCGTCGGAGGTTAATACATACTACGTAGACAAGACCAAGAAGTTTAAGAAATGATACAAAGTTGTCCATAATGAAAACGCCAAATCCACTATCCTCGCAATCGGCACAGACTATTTGGGATTATCTGTATGATGGCCATTTGTCTGATATATGTATCGATGTAGCGGCTGCTGTTGCTGTTGATTTGCCGGGGAAGGTTTAGGTGAAGCGGTAGGCCGCGGGCGATAATAACTTGTGACACGGTGGTCTGAACCGGAGGCAGATGATCCGATAACCGGAGAAGAAACTGTGTTCACTGCTACGACAGGCATCGGCCACGGTTGATTCGCAGGAGGAGCAGTTGTCACGGATAACGGGGGTTTGGAAATATGCGGTTGCTGTTGGTTCTGAAGGGATGGCGATGGCATTGGGGTGGATGAGGGTGTGGAGGATGAGTTGCTTGCGTTGACCATGGGAACTGGTGTTGGGGCAGCGCTTGTAGAACCAACGGCGTCACTATTGTTGTCTGTTTCACGCCGTCGTTTGATACCGCGTCCCGAGGAGCTTTCTTTGAGACCGAGCTGTGTTGCTTTGATAAGAATTTGATGTCTGAACGTGGATTTAAAAGAGGGCAGGTCAAGAGGTGGTATATGATATACCTTGATCGAGTGTTTCCCCACTCATTGACCACCTGATCCCAGTCAATCTCCCCAGTATTGGTCTTCTTCTCGTCAGCCAACTTTTTCAACTGTTCCGTCTCTTCGTCGGACCACGTCCCCGAGTTTCCAGCATTTGACGTTTGCACTTGGGGCGCAGGCGCAGACGATCCTGAGGCGATTGGTGGAGGTGCAGCTGGTGGCGGTGGTGCAGCGTAGTATGCGCCGGGATGACCGTAAGGATATTGATAATATGATGCTGTCGGATATTGAGTTGGATTGGTAGCGTATACAGCTGGATATGTTGAACTGCCCATGGATACTACAAAAGACTGGGGCTGGCTGATCACAGTGGGGGCTCCAGTAGTAGTCGGAATGTTACTCGGAGCAGCGTAAAAGGTCGGAACGACGGGATACATTGGAGGAGGAGGCGAGGTTATCAAACGAGAGGGGTTTGCAAGCTATGAATTGTTTGAGTGAATTGATACCCGAACCTGAACGGCATTCATAAACAGCTCATGAACTCACCAGCGTATCACATATCTGTTTCGCTTCGCTTAGCATGTTGAGAGGATCAACTTTACTATTCGGGCCCATTTGATAGCATTGGGCAATCACCAAAGCTGGTGTCGCTTTCTACATAAGATGGAGGGTTGAATGACGCGCTCCGGGTACGTCCGAAAGCCTCACTCACCACAAGTTCCTCTGCAGCTCCATAGAATTCCGCGCATAGATTTAGCACGCGCCATTGGAACTCGTAGTATTGTTGATTCTGAGGAGTTACTTCCGGTAATTGCGGTGGATTTGTTCCTTGACCAGTGGGATGGACTGGTTGATTATTGGAAGGGGATTTGACGGTAGGAGTGCTAGGTATGCGACCACGACGGTTTTTGGAGCCTCGAGGGCGTCCTCGACGTCTAGGTTCAGGATCTTGTGTTGAAGAAGGTTGACGATCAAAGCTAGACCAAAGAACTATAAAAGAGCTCAAGTAACATTTGGAAAAGGTACACACTGCGAAGAGGATTGCTGTTTGGGTGACGAAGGGAGACTAGTGCGGCTTAGCTGTTCTTCAACAGTGCCCTCATCGTCGTCGTCGGATTCTGGTTGTTTTGACTGTTCTTGTTGGAGAGGTTGGGGAGGTTTGAAATATTCAGACTGGGAAGAGCTGCGTGGTGGATTCAGAGCATGGGACAGAGGTTGATAATAGTTGAATTGGGTATCCGACATTGTGAATCACACGACGAACAAGCAGGATATCTTATTGGAATTCGTCGGGTTGTAGAAACTCAGCCCGGCGAACTGTGACGTTTCCAAGACAGATATAGGGTGACCCGACATAAACATACGATTAAAATAAAAAAACAAAATAGAAATACTGACCGAGTTTTACAAAATCTATGGGTTCCTCCCTGGACGACGAATTTCTCTGGAAGTCTTTGGTAGTTTAGAGACTGCGAATGCGCAGAATAGCAGCTGCTCGGCGTCGTGGCTCGTTGGGGAACGAAAGAGTGCGCGGAAAATTTCGGTCAAGTGTGACGTACAAAATAGGCAAATGTTGTCACAGAAGTGCGTGACTCTTTCGAGCCATTCTCTCCAAAGTTCCCCAGGCTGTTAACACACGGCACAAAGCGTACAAGCCATAACCTGAAGCTCAAGCAACAGCCCAGACTCGAGTTGTTTTCGTCGAATGTCTGGGAATGTGCTAAACTATACAAGTGTCACGTAAACTATCGAGGCACTTATTAAAAGAATATACATACAGCGGTACATCACAAAGTAATTTGCGGAGGTTTTAGCTGCCCGGCTGACTTAGTATATTTCCGTTTGATGATGAGTTAAAATTTCCCTGAGTTCTATATGCTGCTCGCTCATCGACGCGTTGGTCACGGTGCCGGGTGAAAGTGACATCATTGACAACGATCTCAGCGCTCAGCAGCTATGTTATCCTTCTTCAGCTACCACCATGGCAGTTTTCTCTAGGATTCTTCCTTCCTTTGTAACTTCTTATGCAGTTCAAGCCTGTAAATAACGATCTCTTTCGTCTTGCAAATAACCTAACTATTTGTTTCAGTATTCGCCCTGGCTTTCGTCCCACAGCATAACGAAAAGTACTATGACCTTGGAGGCGCAATTGGATTCATCTCAACAACTCTAGTTTCTCTCTATTATCCTTCTCTCAAACAAAGCTACACCCAACGTCAATTAATTCCACTTGCACCCCTATCTTCCTTTGCTCCAAGGCAACTCATGCTATCTGCTGCCCTTGCAATCTGGACCGCAAGATTGGGCACGTTTTTGGTGCAAGTATGTGGTCATAAGCCGTGTATATTCCCAGATGTTCTAACTAGGTCAGAGGATTCACAAAGCGGGCGGAGACTCTCGGTTCGATCAAGTTAAACATAAACCAGCTCAGTTTACGTTCTATTGGTTCATGCAAGGTACGAAACTCTCAAACCATATGGTGCCAACTAACTCTGTGAATCAGCGACATGGGTGTTCATCGTCGGACTTCCAGTCTACCTTGCGAATACGATTCCAGCTAAAGCTCACCCTCCCTTGGGTCTCCGCGACTATGCAGCATTCGGGCTGTTTACTACTTCGTTCCTTTTCGAAGTCCTTGCGGACTACCAAAAGACGGAGTGGAGGCGCAAGAAAGACGCCAAACAGCACGATGAAAAGTTTATAACTCGAGGTCTATGGGGTATCAGTCGCCACCCAAAGTTTGTTTCTTCCGTCTCTCTGATAATCAATTCTGATCTTCGAATGATAGCTACGTTGGAGAAGTAGGACTATGGACCGGAATTTGGGGCCTTTCTACCTCTGCTCTTCAGAGTCCATACTTTCCTACCGGTACCATCGCTGTCGCTGCCATCAGCCCCCTGTTTACCTACTTCTTGCTTAGAAAGGTGCGCTTTTACTGCTTAATGCCAGTTTCATCCTGACAGACCGTTTTCCTTTAGCTTTCTGGAGTTCCTCCACTTGAGAAAGCTGGCGACAAGAAATTCGGCGATGACCCTAAATGGCAAGAGTATAAAAGGTTCGCGAGAAGTCCCTATATTTCCTCTTTATTGACCGAAATTTAGGACTGTCCCAGTGTTTTGGCCGTGGTCTAGCGCAAAATAATGAAACGTTGACGACACATTCGAGAGCTTGACATGTTTTGTACATTATTAGGTTATTTCTGTTGTAACTGTAGGGGTTATATTGTAGTGGGAAACGAGCCATTTTGCTCACGCGATCATGATGCAATACCTGCGCCACGTAAGTTGGTACTTCCATCCACCATGGTCAGTTGGGAATCAGAAGCTTTCGCTTTGCTCACACTTTCAGGCGTCACTCTGCGCTCCCGGAAAACTTCCTACAACAAAGCTGGTACATTAACTCTCGAATTCATATCTCTTTCGCCTGAAATACAAGCCATCCTCAATCGAGATGTATTTCTGATTCTACGCATTGACTCGGACGAGTTCCCTATAGATCCCAGACGCGTTATTGTCCTCACTGCATCTGTTGGTGATGAACGCACATACATCTTCCATGGAACAGATTCAGACCCTGAAGAGCTCGAATTACATATTCACAATGTTGGCGCACAGGAATTGCAAAGACGAGAGGATGTAGACACTATGGAGGGAATTTTCTCGGAATATGCTGATTTCCGAGATGGTTCTTCCATACAGAATAGTATTTTCTTGACGGATGACACCCCTCAAGATCTTCGTGGACATCTAGTCTTGGTCAACCAAGATTCTGGCGAAATCATTGGAGAGGTCGATAAGAAGATCTCTGTTCATGAAGATCCCGCTCTTTCGAAAGGACAAGAAGATGAGCCGGTTGTCATCGAGATTAGTGAGGATGAAGAAGAATGGAAAGGGAAAGCGATAGAAGTTTTTGCAAGGAAAATTCCTGCGGATGAGCAGGATTGGATGACAAAATCTGCGAAGCTGGTCAGGTAGGTGTTCGTGACTTCACAGCAGAGCTCGTTCTTATTACTTCTTCAAGCCAAGGAATCTCCTCATCTACAAATCTTCTTGTGAACGTCATTTCCTCTGCTTCTTCATACTATATAGCCCATTCCGCCCCGGCGTCAGCATCTTCCTCTCGTTCTTCATCGGCGGCACCTAGTTCTTTCCAATCCAAGGCCGTAGCATTGGTATCATCTTCCAACACTCAAACTGGACTCGCTCATGCACATGCGCTCACCGGGCAAGCCGTGAAAATCAGCGGGAAAACTCTGGAAGTCGTAGACGGTTTGATATCCAGAATCATCGGGGGTAGGAGTAGCGCCAAGACAGCAAACCCCTCTGCTAGTACTTCGAGCCTCCCACCTGCTTATTCTAAATCTCCGAGTCCCATCCCTTCAATGGATCAAAAACCTCCTCTTCCTCCTCGGTCCGTCAGTTCGACAACAATGCTTTCGCAGTCTTCGGAACTAGAGAAGCCGCCGCTTCCTTCTCAGGCTCGCGCTATCACAACCCCTCCTCCTCCTCTTCCACCCCGTTCGCTCAAGAAGGACTTGTCCAAGCTCATACTGTCTGCAGATCTGATCCTTTCAACGCTGGATGAGTCTGCGAAGCAGCTTTTGGATGTGGGCGGCCGGAACGCGACTCGTATGGTCAATCATCGGTGAATATGGTCACTTTTGCTCATACATAATGTCATCCTGAATCGATCAATCAACCTTACAGGTACGGCTCCGAGGCCGCGCAGAGTACCGCACTTGTGGCGGGGTCGGTGAAAAATGTAGGTCTAGTGTATATCGATCTACGAGGAGTGGGGAGGAAGGCTATCATAAGGAAGGTCGGAAAACAGTTCGTGAAGAATCAGTTGAAGAGATGAATGTTATGTATGTATTTCTGGTTTCTTGAACTCGAATTATGGTTTCGAATAACGAAGGCTTGGTTATGCAAGGACCTATCGGTAACTTTGCACGTCCCTCACATGTCTGGGCGGTTTTCACTGCCCAAATAGGTGGTGGTGATTCATCGTTCTGGGCTGGCCTTGAACTTGAAAACAACTTCACACTCGCTTAATCTTAGTACTCATTGGAGTCTTGACTTTACCCACTCGTGGCGTGATGAGCGATCTATGGAGCTTGCCAATCATGATGGCGCATAAAGTCCAGAGCTCCAAGTCTTGTTCGCCAGGGGCACGAGAACCCAACAGTTCCCGACAAAGTCTGACAAGGTTCGTTTAGAAATTTTCTCTATCTTTGATACACCTTCTACTGGCGTAAGTATATTTCTATTTTATCTGATGCTCATGAAGCTATCGTCAGCTCTATGTCCCACTTCCCTAGAGCCCGATGGGCCTGTGCCTTGCTGAGGTGTTAAAGCAGTATCCTGATCAGGCTCTATTATTTGAAATGTGTTTGTATCCCATGGCGAATCCCAGGCTGTTATAGGCACATCTTCGATGGCAGTAAGCTCTCGATCTTCAAGGCTCTTTCGGCTGGATGAATTTGCACCTGCGTTTGCCAATTCTAATTTCTGCAAATTGAGAATGGTGTGGCATCCCTGGAAACGTGTTAACATGTACTTTAACAAAGCATTACTGAGCACTTACTGCAGCAGAAACCAGTGTTATTACACTCCTAGAAGTATAATTTCTCTCTCTCAGTGACAATTAGATGATGTTCTAACAAGCTCCCAACTCACGGAAATACCAAAACAGTCGCCCCTCCTGCTCCTTTTTTTACTGATGCCACTCCTAATCCAACCATTGTTACTGATAATACTGATAGGTCAATATATGCGTTCTGGCAATGAGTAGACTGTTACGTTACCACCAATAGTGCAGAACACTATCAAGCCATCTCTGTTCAGCACAGAGAACAATGAGTAAGAATACCGGCGAAAGTCCCAGACGGTGCGCTTCATAGCTAAAGCAATGATGCCCAGCTGAAGGCCGAATTCCCCGCATCTAGTCTCGTTTTGTTAATGAAAGATCGAATAATATTTTGAAGAGGACGGACATCTCCCACAAGACTGGATTCAAGCCATTGGAAGTATTTTTGAAGGTGAATTTGGCGATGCAGTAACTGTTGAATGTAATTTTCTCTGGTAGGTGATTTCGGGAAGTATAGGTCGTTAGACCAATTCTCAGCGCAAGCGAAAATAAAAGAAGTATGCCAATCAATCGACTTCGGTTGTAGAGGGCAAAGACTAGAAGATCAAATATAATAAGACAGACCATGAAGTTTGTTTGTGGACGGACCTCTGAGCATAAGAATCATGTCCAGTAACAAGAGCATGATAGACCCTGTGATAATACGGAAAATCATAACGATATTGCAATGATGCTCTTCTGGGACCCCCTCGGCACCATTCATCCACATGCTTGCAAAAATCGCGTAGATACTAACATTCTGGTTAGCGCGCATTAATCCCTCGAGAGAATTGTTCTACGTACATATGAATCGCAACTGGGGGGTATCGCATCAAAACGAAAAGACATCGGACCAATGTTATACGCAAAGGTTTTCTGAGGACGACATCAACAGTTTGATATCGAGGAACATCAGCAAACATCCTTACTTCCATATATGTTGCGCTTCCTCCCGCCCAGTAAAAACAATATCACATATTGTGGCCACCAAGCCCAATACTTGATTTATGTAGTGTTTGGTGGGTGGTAATTCCTTGAGGGAAATCAACTCACCTGAAGCCCCGACCTGGAGGTTCATCCAGAGTTTTCAAGGTATAAGCTGGTGTAAGAGGGGGGGGACCAAGCAATAAGTAACCTCAGTTCGAAATCATCTAATATAGTTAGTTATTAGCATTCAGGGATGACTGATCATGGAATTTACCAAGAATTTACAGCTCAAATGCTTACCCACAGTGGTTTTCACAACCTTGTTTATGTATATTCATTTGGACCCTGGCCTTGCGGCAAGGAGATCTATCAACTGCGCAAATACATTGGAGGGCCCAAATAAATAAATGTAAACAAGGTTGTCGATCCCAGAGACCAATCCAACTCACTGTGACCGCCACCAGTTCTCCACCCTTGTCCACAGTTGTCCACCTGTGTCTTGCCAAGCGACACATAGAGATCAACTCTGCAGATTTCGACGATCTGACTTCTCCGTCTACACCTGACATACATCTTACTCGTTCTTCATGGACATCTCCCAATATCTTCCCCAATATGAAATTTGCATTACGAGCCTATGGCTCCATGTAATGTTATGCAGAAGGGGCGAGCGAAGTAAATCCACTGTCAACGGGCGCTCCGCAGATTGTAGCTGTGCTCGTTCACTCCATCAGTGGTTTCGCTAAGCGCTTCGCTCGCCCGACTAATTCATCCCCCTCAATTATGTACAAGTTCAGTAGCTTCACCGCATAAATATAATCCTTCAAAATCACTCGAAATGCTGCTGACAAAATCCATGGCAGATTCTATGCCTCTCGAACTGGGTGAACCTAGCGCTCCACCCCGAAGGCGGCAGAGCCACCCTTGTATAGACTATTACAAGCACAAACAGCATTGTAATCTGTTAAACTTCAGGTCTCCCGATCTTACAGAACATGTACTCGAATCCACAAAATGAAACTTCCGTAGAAAAGGAGAATGGGAAAGATTGTCCTGAAGTCCCTTCTACATACAAGTTTAGATGTCGCCTGCTCTGCGTTTTGTACGCTGACACTAACTTCGCTTTGTTGAATCTAGATTCGAGTGACGGCCTATCCCGTCATGAGATCTTTTTGCTTCTGCGAACCAAGTTAGACTTGCGGACAAGACATCTCCTTTATGCAGCTTGTGTAGTTCGGTAATTCTGTACCTCGTATACCACAGAAACTTATTAGTTTCAGTGTCATCAGGATCTCCCGCGTCTTAAGCACCGAACCACAAACTAGGAGGAACATCAAGACGCGTATAGCGCTCAAAGAAAGCTGAACTCTTCGAGGCGCAGCCTGACTTGCGGCGACTGGGAATAAGCGAACCAGGATGACCTATGTATGAGGCAACAAATGGCCGGATATGCGAACCCATGGTGCTATATCAGGTTAATGACAGAGGGCCAGACGCTGCACCAAACATCAGAACGATCCCTAGACGCAACAACAACAAAAAAACTCACTTCAGCATTCCCACCATAACGCTAATCGCCGCCCATAAAAGTGGGACCCAAGTACTCATGAAGAAATTTCCCGCCACGTACAGCCCCGTCAGGATGTATCCTACGATAGCAGACGATATGACGGCGCCGATGAGGGATAAGAGAAGAAAGGTGAAGAGAACAAGGAGAGCAAAGGTGACGCGGGAACGCCGTGCGTTCTTTGGTTTCTTTTTCCTCTTTGGAGTCGGGTTTCGAGTGAGGTTGGCTGTGGAACTCGGAGGGTAGATATGGGGGGTTGGAGAAGCCGGCGAGAGTAACAAGGCATGAGTTGCTGAGGTGGTTGAAGTTGGACTTGGGAGACGAGGTGAAGCAGCAGCAACTGAGCGCAGAGTGTCGTATCCGCCGCGAAGATAGCGAGGAGGATTGTACATTTCCGTGAGTTCTTCTGCCTCCTCCTCGGGTTCGTCCTCGTGTTCTTCTAAACCTTTTGTTCGTTTCCTGGGAGGAAATGTAAGGTTGAAGAAAGCGTATAGACCGAAGACCACAAAGACGGGGATGTAAAAGACCAGAGTCCAGTATAGTGTGAATCGAAAGACGTCTGGAAGCTTCTCAACTAGAGATGCTCAGTGTTTTATCGAGGCCTACCTCCAGAATTAATGAGGTAGAAACCTTCTGGTTGAATGGGTCTGTGATGAGGTAGACCGAAAAGTTCCGACCGGGGATTGTACAACGATGGCCATGAGGGACTTTTATCGTGAATGTCCGGAGAATCCATACCCTGACTGAGTTACGAGTAGTTGTTGACAGCGATGAAGCGCGCTTGACGTCCGAAAGTCGCGTGATCCATATCAGTAATAAGCGCTAAATTCAAACATAGGGGCTACATCATTTTCTTCCAGTTTTAAAGGTTGCTCTTTACTCGCTCTCAGAAGTCTCTCAACCCCACTCCCTTTACTTGCGCCATGGAAAATGTAACAATGACATGGAGACAATTTCTTGACTACCGTCCCACGCCAACTCCTGAGATTTTGAATACTTCCACCAGCGTCGATCCGCACGATCCTTTCACATCTACACCTTTCACACCTACACACCCTCTCAATCCGACAGACTTCCTCCGTCAAAGTAGACTCGATAACGGCACTGACATCGTGACCCGAATTATGAACGACTTTCGTTCGTATCTTCAAACTAACGAGATACTCGACGATAATCTGCCTGCTAAGGTCATCAACACTATCGCTCGCGAGGCTTAAAGCTTAAAGATGAGCTACCTGACTGCCGTGTCGCTACCGAAAGAGACATCGAATCACTGTTTCGCATTTGGTTTTCCTGCGCTAAGTGGATGATGAAGGAGCTTTTCTCATTAGTCAATGGACAGGGAGTCATTCGAGTCGAAATGGCGTTCCCATCGCCATTTGGTTGTGATGCAAACATGCCCATTTCGCTCGATGAGGTTGTTGTCAAATCATTGAGTGTGGAATTCCAACGACCACTCGTCATTTCATCTCATCTTGACGATATTGTGGCGGACCATATCTATAAGCCAGCTACGCAGGCTAACGGTAGAGCGATGATAAGCAAGGTATGCTCCCCTTAACAACTATTTGCTCTCAATCATAGCTTCAAACAAGTTGTTCTTGCAAACCAAGGCAAACGCTCCAGCAAAAGTCGGATTTTTTTTCGACGAATTGGGGGTCTCGTTTATGGAGATATGTAAGTACTTTTTTTCGATGGTAAATATTGTACTGGTTAGTGATAGAGTAGGTGAACTACAGGTTGGCCATTGGGCTGCTGTTGTATCACAAATTTATCGCATACATCAAAACCTCCCAGCTTTACCAGCCGAATTTTCGACTTATCTGACTGGCCTGTATGCCATTCCATTCTTGCCTGTCTCAGTGTATCTCCTACTCCCAAATGCTACGCTCACAGAACCGGAACCACCCAAAATTTGCAATCGAGTCACTGACAAAGAGGAGCCATTCACTCGTTAATATGGCAAAGGTGCTCGACAAGAATAGTACTTGTGATGAAACTGCATCCACTGGGCTCCAAAATGTGTGTATCTATATATTCAACTCACGCACGCCGCTCGCCCAGGATTTTATCTCGTTGCTCTACCCAGATTCAACTCTCAGGTACTAGCATAAGGATGAGTCAAGTTGTCCTCACTCGTCGTCTGCATCGTGGCGAGCGAGCAGATGTTTATCAGGGTTTCCTCGATCATCATCCAGTTGTCTACAAAATCTACTGCAGTTGCCAGCATGAACAGTTCCAGTGCGAAGTTGCAGCGTACACTATGGTGTCCAAGAAGCTTCCAGATATCATCCCTCACTTCTATGGCTACTTCTTCACTCAGAGCCAGTCTGTTCTCGTTCTTGCCGATGCTGGAACCTTCCTTAAGGGCAGCCTCTGGACTGTTACGGTTGTGCAGAGCTTGACTGACAAGTAACGGTATGTTACTACGTATGCGCTTGTTATCGATGCAATATCCTAACCTCTCTTCAAGTGCAAACGTGATGAACATCATTAAAAGTCTCCATGCAATTGGAGTCAAGCACAGAGATTTCGAGCCAAGAAATTTGGTCGAAGATGGGAGTGGTACAATCAGAGTAATCGATTTTGAGCTTTCCAAGCTTGACCACATTTGTCATGGGAAGGTTTGTTCAGAAGTGGCTATTACACGAGAGAGGCTGGGGTTCAGGGAGGGTGATAGCGGAGCTTAGGTAGTATGTTGTTGGACTGCCCTAAAATCACATTGGCTCATTGGTTGGCCCGCTTCCTTCTCAGGCTCATACCATTACAACTCCTCGGGTCCCCTCCTCTTCCACCCCGTTTGGGCAATAAGAACTTGTTCAAGCTCGCCGTACTGTCTGCAGATCTGATCTGTTTAATGCTGGATGAATCTGGGAAGATGTGGGTGGCCGGAATGTGGATTTTGCCATGGTCGATCATTGGTTACATTGGTGGATATTTTGCTGATACACTTAGTGGTCCTGATTTGATGGACTAACTATAGGTACAGATCCGAGGAGTATCCGAGGCCGCAGAACACCGCCCTTATGTCGAAATTCAGGCCTGATCGATCCACGGGAAATGGAGAGGAGGGTTTTGATAAGGTCGTTCAGCGTCGTCTAGCTGAAGTGTTCGAGGGGGGAAAGGCAGGAACTCGAAGAAATGAATGTCATGCATGTATTTCGAGACCTCAATGTAAAAGTTCAAGTGAATCGTTGTCTTCTTGCAAGTCCGGCCTCCGATTATCGTTTTCCATCTTGCAGGAAGAGATTTGCGGGGAATGTATGTACTAGTATGTACGGGGGGAATATCGACATTCCTCTTCAAGGACAGACTGGTTTCTTAGCTGTTTCTGGATGAACAATGGATAAACGCGACGCGGATGCGGGACAATGATGTACGGACCGTCCGTTCAGTCGGGCCGGATCTACCACCATTGTTCCAAAACCTCCATTTGCTCACTTTAACACTGTCCAAGCAGCTCCAAGCCTCTCATCGAGCCGCCATGGTCCCTTAATCTAGGGACGAGAATTGGGTCCGCCATGCGTTTGCAAAACTACTGGTCCAAAGCGTTGAATCGGAAAGGCACACATCAGCGTAAAAGCGAATAATCCTCAACTTTCTTCCTTCCGTAACGATCGACTTTCTAACATGTTTTACAAAGACCAAGTTGCCCCGGAAATATTTAATGGAGGATCTTTCGTTCAAGAAAAACGAGTCCTGTCCTGCCCTGTCCTACGATGAAGCTCCAGGTTCTGTTCCTTGTTCTCGTAGCATCGGCTCATGCAGTCTCCGACCACGCCCCCGAACCTGGTCCTGCTACAGCCCATGCCGCAAAGCCTGGTCCTCCTGCCCCCGTCCATCCCGACAAGGATGATTCTCCGGCCCACGCCCATCCCGCCAAGCCCAGTCCTCCTGCCCACACCCAGCCCGCCCAGCCCAGCCCTCCTGTGGTCTCCACCAGCTCTCCTACAAGCTCCGCCCAGCCCTCTGAAAGCAGTCCTGCTACAGTCTTGCCTCCTCCAGACGCACTCGACAGTGGAAACAGTGCAAAGTGGATCGCCCGTACGCCCTTCCTGGTTCGAGATCCCTTTCATTTGACGCTGATTTGTTTTTAGCCGGTGCCAACGGAGGAAAATCCTGGTCCAACGCGTTTGCAAAGGCTCAGGCAGTCGTGATGCAAATGACTATCGAGGAAATGGCCAATGTAAGTGTTATAATCACCTGTGGATGTGCATGTACTCAATACGAAACTAGCTGACTACCGGCACCGACGGGCTCTGTGTCGGCAATACTGGATCCGTTCCTCGTCTTAATATCCCTTCCTTGTGTCTCGAGGATGGTCCTGTTGGTGTTCGCGGCGCTCATGGTGTCTCTCAGTTCCCTGCCGGTTTAACTTCCGCCGCTACATGGGACAGAGACCTCATCTATGCGCGCAGCAAAGCTATGGGTCAAGAGTTTCATGACCAAGGTGTTCATATTCCGGTCAGTTTTTTTCTTTCAAGTTTCACAGCTACTCGAAGCTCAGAGATTTTCAGCTGGCGCCTGTTACGGGTGGACGTGAGTACTAGTGTTATCCCTGAAGTAATCATTCTAAACTCGTACAGCACTCGGTCGCAGTGTTCTTAACGGACGGGCTTGGGAAGGTACATTCGCAGATCCTTACGCTTGTGGTGAAGCCTCTTATCAGGCTGTTGCGGGTATGCTGAACTCCAGCGTTGCCCCCGTCGCAAAACATGTACGATTCTTGCATCGTGTATTGAGACTTATTAATTCGTTTTCATAGTTCATTGCATACGAGCAAGAGACGTTCCGCGACCAGTACTCCGCTTTCCCTGCTCCCGATCAAGCTGCGCAGCTACCGTCAGTCACTCAACACCTTTATTTGTGTCCTTGTTGACTCCTCGTCCTTCTAGAATATCCTCTAATGTCGATGACAAGACCACTCATGAGGTTTATCTGTGGGCATTCACTGAAGCTGTTCGTGCTGGAACCAGCCATATCATGTACATTCTTTTTCCTTCTACCCGTTGAGATTCTCCTTACACCAGCTCAACAGGTGCTCATACAATCGTATCAATGACACTCATGCTTGCGCCAATGCGTACTCTCTCAACTATTTGCTCAAGACAGAGTTGAATTTCCAGGGAAGCGTCGTTAGTGATTGGGGAGGCCAGTGGGACAACGTGGATTCAGCTAGGAATGGTCTCGACATGGTGTGTACCTGTTCTTCCTCTGTTGTATTCCGCCGTCTTATCATTATCAGGGAATGCCTGGGTTTGGCTATGGAGGGTTCTTCGGCTCATTCTGGGGTTCGAATATGGTCGACATGGTTAATAATGGTACTATCACCGAGCAGGTGCTTCGCGACAAGGTTATTCGTATATTGACCTCTTATTACCACCTCGGGTGAGCTCGTCTTTCGTATTTTATTTCTTTGGCTAAACTTTTAATGGTAAATTTTCAGAATGGACATCAATCCTCTTCCTGATGTTGGTTTTGTTAGTATCTTATGATCCTTCATCTTTTCCTCGATCGCTGAATTCTCTATTAGAATGCGTTATTTCCTTTAAGCTATTTCCCCGATCGTTTCCGCAATGTTAGAAAGCCTGGAACTACCGATCTCATTAGAGAAATTGGCTCCTCTAGTGTCACCCTTCTCAAAAACACAGGTGGTCTCCCTCTCAATAACCCTCAACGTATCGCTGTCCTCGGAAACGACGCGTCTGACAACGTTCTTGGCGTGAATGCATGTGGTTCATATGGCTCGGGCTGTGATTACCAAAACCTTGTGAGTAATATCTTTGCTATACATCGGTTGTTACTCATTTTTCCTTTAGAATGGCACCCTTACTACGGGAGGAGGGTCTGGTTCTAGCTTCGCTCCTTATATCATCACACCTATCGATGCTCTTAAGCAGCGTGCTATAGAGACTGGTGCTGAGGTATGTTAACGCAAACACTTCAAATCACTGTTGCCTGATTCTTTTTCTAGATCGGCGCCGTGATTTCGCAAAGTGGAAGCGCTGCTGAGACTGCGGCGATCAGTGAACTTTTGCGCACCGCCGACGCTACCCTCGTTTTCGTAAATCGTTATTCTGCGGAGGCTGTAGATATCCCCGATCTTAGCATCCCAGAGGATCAGGACTTCCTGATCGCCCAAGCCGTCAACTACTCCTCAAATGTCGTTCTCGTAATCCACAGCACCGGCGTTGTCGATATTGAGAAGTGGGTCGAGAATGAGAACGTTACTGCGATTGTTATGGCCTATCTCCCTGGCCAGGAAGCGGGCGGGGGTCTCATTCCGGTCTTGTACGGAGATATTTCTCCCAGTGGTAAACTCCCATGGACTTGGGGTAAGAGCATAGATGACTACCCTGTGAGTTAGGAGCGACTTTTTCTTCCTTCAGTGATGCTGATATCTTTATCCAGCCTAATGGCATAATCGACGATCCCGTCTTTTCCCCGGAGGTCAATTTCACTGAAGGCGCTTTCATTGATTACAGGTAAAATAAACACTGGTCTTAATCAATCCATACTTACATTGGACTACAGATGGTTTGACCAGAAAAATATCACACCACGCTACGGTATGTAAATAAGCTACAGCGGGCCAAGAATATCATATCTGAAGAATTGGATAGAATTCGGCTTTGGTCTTTCTTACACGACCTTTGACTATTCGGAACTGGTTATCGATTGCACGGGCTCCAGCGATAACACATCGTATATGGCGACTGCAGAGAAGTTTGCCGAGTCCGATGGTACCAACTCGTTGTACGACGTCCTGTTCACCGCGTCTGCCGTTATCACCAACTCTGGTAAATGTTCACTCTACCCTTATAAAGACTGCTCGACACTGACCGCCCAATGTGCAGGTAATGTCATTGGAAGCGAAGTTGCACAACTGGTGAGTTTTCTTGTGCCCACGCGGCTCTGTTGATCACTTATGATTATTCATACAGTATATTTCGATCCCCGAAGAGGGACAGCCTATCCGCATGCTTCGTGGTTTTGACAAAGTTAAAGACATCAAAGCTGGAGCCTGTGCCACTGCTTCTTTCGCCATCCGCCGCAAGGATGTTAGTGTATGGTCCGTCGTCGATCAGCAGTGGTATGTTCCCAACGGAACTTTTACAATCGCGGTCGGTGGTAGCTCCCGTAACCTCCCTCTTGTAAGTTTCAATCTACACACTTTCGGTTATCTCTGGCTCATTCGTGATGCTTTAGAGCGCAACTTGGACGCCTTGAGAGCGCCCCGGTCCCTACATACCATCGTCAGATATACTTTATAAATTTACCAGCCTACCTACTATTTAGTGGTATGACGATTATAATTGAACGCTCGTTGGTACTTTGACACTTCTCGGCCAAAAAACGCAACATAGAAGCTCGACATGGCCCTTGTCGCTTACGAGGGCCGCGTGCTAGTGAAGCACGACGGTTTATCTGCCTATTGTTCTCTCCTCCATTCTATATAACAGCATCCCAACCTTTCCCTTTCTAACCGGTTCAGGGCCGTGAACAGAGTAAGTGTACAAGGAGAAACAGGCAGAGAAGTTAGAACTGGGAGACGCAAGAGCTGTTTCGACAATCGTTGAACTCCAAACACCAAGAAAGGCGCAGAATCTAGGGAAGAGAGATGAAGTGAGTTCGTTGCAATCTGCTGAAGTGTGGTTGGGATGAGGGTGAACATGGAATATCTGATAAGTACTGAGAAAATGGGGTGGCAGCAGGTATGGGATATTGTGTTTCTTTTCTGTTTCTCACCTCTAATTAACTACTGATTAGGATGAAGTTCTGCTTATCTGGAGAATACTCCATCGCCCTTCGTCACTCAGCCTGGCGTACTTAGTTGGGAAAATGTTTTTTTTTACAAAAAAAAACACTAAAACACTGCAAAAATGATATACAGATACTTCGTACAGCGGCCATCTTTCCAACAGGGTCTCACTGTGCCAAGTGAGACCTTTCCCAGCGTCTAGTAACTTCGATTTCAGACTTGTACTGATTAGGAGAGTTTTGAAGCACACGAGAGTCAACAGAAACGATCAGTACCCAGTTCCCTGCTGGCGAGGGATCTTGTGGGCTAAGAGCGATTTTGTCGGAGGCCCTGGGAGAACCACAACACATCGCAAAATTACACGCTCAACGCTCGTTTCTTTAGATTCTTGACACTCGACGAGGCTCGGAGGCTGTCTACAGACCTACATATCACCCCGGGAATATGTGGATGAACGATGGGCACAGGTTACGAATACTCTGGATGACGAAAAGCGCTAAGCTAGTTTAATAAAATCGCATTCTCCACTCCATTCCTTTGCTTTAAACACCACGATAAACACCAAACCTCCTTCCATACCGACGCTAAATTATTCTCCAGCTCCTCCTACCTACGTATGGATAGGGGTATTATGCTCGACTATTTGAAAGGTGCTAGTATCCCATGGCACATCCCATTCCGTTATATCCACATCTTCGATGGTAGTAAGCTCTATGTCTCCCTTGCGCTCAGATGAGTTCGAACTTGCACCTGTCAACTCCAGTTTTTGCAGGTTGAGAATGGTGTGGCACCCCTATAGATGTGTTGAATATAAAGTAGCCCATGCGGCATCAGTAAACATACCACAGCAGAGATTAACGATATGAACAGCCTGTTAGTAGAAGTTCTCAGTGGTGACCGAATCGAATCCCCAACAAGCGCACAACTCACGGAAATACGAAAACACCCCCTGCTCCTTTCTTCACTGATGCTACGCCTGTTGCAACCATCGCCACTGATGATAATATGTGAGTATATGCGATCTGGCGATGAGTAGATTGGTATGTTACCACTGACGGCGCAGAATACTACCAAACCATCTCTGTTGAGTACGGAAAACAGAGAGTAGGAATACTGGCGAAGGTCCCAGACGGTGCGCTTCATAGCTAGGGCAATGATCACTGACTGAGTGATCAATTCCCCGTATCTAGTAATAAGTATTGTTGGAGTCATTAGTGAAACGTTGAATAATATATATGTAGAGACGGACATGAACACCAAGAGTGGATTCCCTGGAGCATCTTTGAAACTGATTTCAGCGATGCAATAGTGGTTGGTAAACTTAACCTCCTCTGGGAATCTTAATGGGTTATCCTGGGAGGTATGATATAGTGATAAAACAATTCTTATCACAAGCAAGGACAAAAGAAATACGCCTATCAATCGGCTTCGGTCGTATAGGGCGAAGACTAAAAAATTAAGAATCAGAACAAGACAGAGGCCGCGAAGCTTGTTTACTTTTGGACAGACCTCGAAGTATAAGAACCAGATCGAGTGACAAGAGCATGCTGGAGCCGGCGAGAGCGCGGAAAGTCGCGATACTCTTGCAATGTTCTTCTGGTACTTTCCCAACACCGTTTGTCCATATACTGGCGAAAATCAAGTAGATACTAGAATTCTAATTAATGTGAGTTGTCCTCAACCTCAGGGAGCGATTGTTCTGCTTACATATGGATTGCTATCGGGAGATATCGCATTATGACGAAAAGACATCGCACAAATGTTATGCGTAAAGGTTTCCTGAAAATGGAGGTTAATGTCAACGTTTCAACGTTGATGAACATTCGCCGTTCACCTCCATATATGATTTTGCACCTCCATCCGCCAGGTAAAAGCAATATCACATCCTGTGACCACCAGTCCTAATACTTGAATGGAGTGTTTAGTGGGTGGTAGTTCCTCGATCGGCCGTTAACTCACCTGAAGCCCCGGCTTGGAGGTTCATCATCTAAGTCGTCTCGAGGAACGAGTGTGAACCAAGTACTAAACTCATCGCGGTAAATAGTAGCTGGGAGTCAATAGCTTCAGGGATGGTCATGGGATTTACAGTTGACAAAAATCTGGACAACCTTAAATACTCTTAAATAACACAGCATCAGGGAGACCTAAATTAAATCTACGGGCTGCATGTTATCTACTATATCCTGTTTTACTGCAGCATGAAACTGGAAGAAAATAAACGGGTTGCCTGGGCAGAGGATAGACTTTGTCGATGTATCCTCAGCCTCCGAAGCACCCTACTTGTTCGGACTCTGAAGATACCAATGCACTGTCCTGTATGAGGCTACTATCGGATTGGTTACCTTCAAGTCGGAAGACTTTGTTATTTCAGTTGAAACGTCGGGGTGGATACATACATGTACATTAGAAATCAACAGCTCTCCACCTGAGGGCCCGATTCTATATGTATATATATTGTACACAGTACAACTAGGTACAACTCCGTAAAGGCTAGCTACGGTACTTGTCGAGTATTGTCTTGACGTGTTCTGGAATGCAGCGCAACCGCCTCTTAACCAATAGAAGGTTCGACGTCCCCGGTACCTACATAGCATCGTCAAATATACTTTATGCATTTACCAGTCTACATACATACTGTACAACTCTATTCTAGTGATATATGACGATTCGTTGTTAAAGCACCTCCACACTTCTCGCCAAAAACACGCAACATAGAAACTCGACATGACCTAATCGTTTACGAGGCCCGCATGATAGTGAAGCACACCGGCCTATCTTCCTATTGTTCTCTCGTTCATATCCCAACCCTTCCCTTTCTAATCGGTTCAGGGCCGTGAACGGAGTAGGTGTCCAAGGAGAACAGTCAGAGAACAGGGAGAGGCAAGACCCGTTTCGACAATGGTTGAACTCGAGACATCAAGAAAGGCGCGGAATTTGGGGAAGCGAGGTGAAGCGAGTCTGTTGCAATGTGCTGAAACAGAAGAAAGACATCAGTCCATTTTACAAAGACAAATGGAGAATAAATAAGCGCGTATTAGAGCCTAACTGAGAGGCATACTAGTCATGCCCTTTCCTACTGAGACCGTCACTTCGCATATCCGTCAGGCGTAGCAAACTTCTGCCCCGCGGTAGTATCTGTACATCGAGTCGATGGCCTCTGAGAGCTCGGCACTGCTCGGTTTATTAATGCAGCACCGAGCAGGTGTCAATCCAGATGTACTCCCAATCATCGCTGCACGCCAGCTTGCATGCTCCCACAATCTTGGACCACCCTTTGCCATATGCCCTTTCTCTTCAATGGATCCTGCATATCTTGGAACCCCACTTCCCCGTCTCCCCATACGTGCGAGAGGATCGCATATTTTGGTATCTTCTGCTCGTCCCCAAAGTAGACGAGCTTCGGGTCTGTACCGGTGGTTTGAAGGAATCACATGAATACTTTTTCAATGGGTGAGTTTGGCAGCATAGGCAGCATCTTGACTCAAACGTACCGAAAGGTTTCCTGTTTGTTCAATGGCTAGAGAGCAAACCAAGCCCTAGTAGGCCCACTTTATAAGTTTGTTTACAGGCAGGCAGTGTAAATGGGTGCAGAGCACCATCGATAGGTATCAACGGTTTGCGCCAGCAAAAAGCGCTGCCCAATTCAGATGAGATGAGATAGTGCCTGGGAGAACCACGACACATCGCAAGATTACACGCTCGACACTCGTTTTTAAACATTCTTGACACTCGACGAGGCTCGGAGGCTGTCTACAAACCTACATATCCTAGGGTCACCCCGGGAACATGTGGATGAGTGATGGGCAGTGAGGTTACGAATACTCTGGATGACGAAAAGCGCATAGCTAGTTTAATGAACTCGCATTCTCCACTCCATTCCCTTGCTTTAAACACCACGATAAATACCAAACCTCATTCCATACCGACGCTAAATTATTCTCCAGCTCCTCATACATATATATGGATAGGGGTATCATGCTCGACTATTTGAAAGGTGCTTGTATCCCATGGTACATCCCATTCTGTTATATCCACATTTTCGATGATAGTAAGCTCTAGGTCTCCCTTGCGCTCAGATGAGTTCGAACTTGCACCTGTGAACTCCAGCTTTTGCAGGTTGAGAATGGTGTGGCACCCCTATAGATGTGTTGAATATAAAGTAGCGCGCGCGGCGTCAGTAACCACATACCACAGCAGAGATTAATGATATGAACAGCCTGTTAGTAGAAGTTTTCAGTGGTGACCGAATCGAGTCCCCAACAAGCGCACAACTCACGGAAATACGAAAACACCCTGCTCCTTCCTTCATTGATGCTACGCCTGTTGCAACCATCGCCACTGATAGTAATATGTGAGTATATGCGTTCTGGCGATGAGTAGATTGGTGTGTTACCACTGACGGCGCAGAATACTACCAAACCATCTCTGTTGAGCACGGAAAACAGAGAGTAGGAATACTGGTGAAGGTCCCAGACGGTGCGCTTCATAGCTAGGGCAATGATCACTGACTGAGTGATCAGTTCCCCGTATCTAGTAATAAGTATTGTTGGAGTCATTAGTGAAACGTTGAATAATATATATGTAGAGACGGACATGAACATCAAGAGTGGATTCCCTGGAGCATCTTTGAAACTGATTTCAGCGATGCAATAGTAGTTGGGAAACTTAATTTCTTCTGGGAATCTCAATAGTAGGTGATCCTGGAAGGTATAGACCGATGAAGCAATTCTTATCACAAGCAAGGACAAAAGAAATACGCCTATTAATCGGCTTTGGTCGTATAGGGCAAAGACTAAAAAATTTAAGAATCAGAACAAGACGGAAGCCACGAAGCTTGTTTACGGCTGGTTTTTGGACGGACCTCGAAGCATAAGAACCAAATCGAGTAACAAGAGCATGCTAGAGCCTGCGAGAACGCGGAAAATCGCGATACTCTTGCAATGTTCTTCTGGTACTCGCCCAACACCGTTTATCCATATACTGGCGAAAATCAAGTAGATACTAGATTTTTAATTAATGCGGGTGTTGAAGGTGGACCGCCGGTCCGACGGTTGTTGTTTCGGGTCTCAGCTGCCCCCCCGGTCATGTTACCCGCTGCCCCGTACTTTACCGTATTTGTTATTGATTAACCTATATATATTAGCCACCGTACTTAGAATAAAGGGGATCGTTTGCGCCCCCCGTTTCCGCGCCCCCCTAAATTCTGTCTGATAAGCTTTTGCTTATTATCGCTTCTGGACCTATCGCTCACAGGTTATGGTCCCCGCCCTGGCCTTGCCAGCTGCTGCATATCGATTCGCTGCTGTCTCTGACTGTCTCTGAGGAGACCCGAGTCATCCAGACCATTTGCTGTATCACCCATCCTATCCGCTGCTGTCCTTGCTGTGTCCGACTCCCATCATAACTGCACCCTTGTGTTGTCATTGCCATTGCACATGTACCCCTGCCATCCTGCTACTGCACCTGTTGTGCCCGAATCCTCTTATTGCCACCGCCGCACTGTTGTGCCCGAACCCAACTCTTCCTGTGGGAAGCAGTTTGCCATGTTATATCCCTGCGAGGATACCGACTCTTCCCAGTGTGGGAAGCCGACTGCCTGTGTTACCGACTCTTCCTGTGGGAAGCCGACCGCCATGTTACCGACCCTTCCTGTGGGAAGCCGACCGCCACGTTACCGACCCTTCCTGTGGGAAGCCGATTGGTTGTTTACCGACTCTTCTCGAGGGAAGCTGTTTATTGCCACACCGTTACCGACTCCTGTGGGAGTTTCGCCGAAATGCCAGATACTTGCCAGGACTCAAATGACATTATGTTGAACTTGGATAATCAGTCTGAGGACTTGTTTGGGAATTGGAAGAAGAAGTTGTTGCCGTGTGTTGAGAGAGAGAGTTTTGGTTATTGGAGATGTTGAAGATATTGGTGTTGATGTCTGTTGCCACCCCCCACCTGGTTCTTGAAGTTGTGGGAGCCTTTTTGTATGTTCTCTCTCATTTATTTATCTTGGACTGTTTCTGTCTCATTGTTTATTTACTTTTGTCCTGTGTGCTTTGACCTCACAAGTGGGAGTGTTGAAGGTGGACCGCCGGTCCGACGGTTGTTGTTTCGGGTCTCAGCTGCCCCCTGGTCATGTTACCCGCTGCCCCGTACTTTACTGTATTTGTTATTGATTAACCTATATATATTAGCCACCGTACTTAGAATAAAGGGGATCGTTTGCGCCCCCCGTTTCCGCACCCCCCTAAATTCTGTCTGATAAGCTTTTGCTTATTATCGCTTCTGGACCTATCGCTCACAGCGGGTTGTCCTCAACCCCAGGGAGCGACTGTTCTACTTACATATGGATTGCGATCGGGAGATATCGCATTAAAACGAAAAGACATCGCACAAATGTTATGCGTAAAGGTTTTCTGAAGGTGGAACCGAGGTTAATGTCAACGTTGATGAACATTCGCCCGCTCACCTCCATATATAGTATTGCACCTCCATTCGCCAGGTAAAAGCAATATCACATCCTGTGACCACCAGTCCTAATACTTGAATGGAGTGTTTAGTGGGTGGTAGTTCCTCGATCGGCCGTTAACTCACCTGAAGCCCCGGCTTGGAGGTTCATTATCTAAGTAGCCTTGAGGAACGAGTGAACCAAGTACAACGAGTGAACCAAGTACAACGAGTGAACCAAGTACAACGAGTGAACCAAGTACAACGAGTGAACCAAGTACTAAACTCATTGCGGTAAATGGTGGTGGGAATCAATAGCTTCAGGGATGGTCATGAGATTTACAGTTGACAAAAATCTGGACAACCTTAAATAACACAGCATCGGGGAGTCCTAAATTAAATCCACGGGCTGTTATCTACTACATATATCCTGATTTACTGCAGCATGAAACTGAAAGAAAACAAACAAATTGTTTGGGCAGGTTTGGGCAGACTTTATCGGTGTATCCTCAGCCTCCGAAGCACCTACTTGTTCGGACTCCGAAGATACCAATGCACTGTCCCAGTGCATGAGGCTACTATCGGATTGGTTACCTTCAAGTCGGAAGACTTTGTTATTTCAGTTGAAACGTCGGGATGTACATTAGAAATCAACAGTTCTCCACCTGAGGGCCTGATTTGGGCCCGATTCTATATGTATATATATTGTACACAGTACAACAAGGTACAACTCCGTAAAGGCTAGCTACGGTACTTGTCAAGTAATATTGCCTTGACGTATTCCAGCGCAACCGCCTCTTAACCAATAGAAGGTTTGCAAAATCCATGTTTAAAACCGTCGCCTTGGAACGGTACCGCGGCTATGAAGGTAGAGTAGGTTGATAAGTAACCTGAAATAGAGTTAAAATCAGCGGTGCCCTAGGTTGGTAGGTTGAATTTGCTGAAATTAGGTTACTTAGAAGAGCAGACTTAGGTTAGTGATAGGTTGCAAATCATCCTTATCCAGGTTAATATTCAGCCAGACTTAGGGTGAAATGTCAGGTTGATAATTGACCTACTACTTCATAGAGGGTAACGCATACCCTGAAATTCCTAGCACACTATGTAGTCTTTTGAAAACATGCCTGCTGACAAAAGACATCATCTCGAAGTTCAAAGCTTGAATTTCTCATCTGTTTGTGGACTAACGCAATACATACCGCCGCTTAGAGACGGTGGCCTTTTCAGAAAAACAGTCCAGTTACTCCACTCTCGAACAGCTCTCTTATTTCTCCCACAACTCCCAGTGCTCCAACTACTACTGTTAAGAATGTATGGCTGCCATCTACAACAACGAAGATATCTATCGAGGCTACTTGGTGGGGCTATCGCACGAAAGTTGAACTATATCTCTTGCCCTTTCATTGCATGTATTCATGACCCATTAAGATTCCTACCGCCTCCAGTGATGAATGTTTTGAACGAGCGAGATATCGCCAAAGGCGCAGTGGCTACCGCGTTATACTCAGTGCAACCTGGCTACTCCCGGCGGTCGCGTTGATTCCTAGCACTTGGACGACGGAAATCAGCTTCCCCGATGCGACTCCCTGATGCGACTCCGGTCAAAGAGGATGTTGCTACATCCGCTCCAAATGCAGGCTGCCACTACTGCACTTGTTGACCTTCATATCAAAAGTTCCGTCCATGCTACACCTGACGCAGAATTCTCCATGGTCGATTTGTTCAAGAAGAATCAGAAGACCTTATCTCTTGAATGTCCCCAACCTTTGGTAGAACCAAGTTTTTGGAGGCACTTGACGAGAATAAAGCGACCATCACGAGCCTTCCGGGTACCAAATCAGAGTCCACTGTGCCGCTTACCTTGGGAGCTGTTGCTGAAAGCCATTGACTACCAAGTCATCGTCCAGAGATTTGTCGTGATGGAGGAGTCGCTGATTCTTCAAGCGAAGAGCTTGAACCGGAAGGTATGAAACCAAAGGAAGGTCCGTAACGGAAACCGAAGGAAAAACCTGCTACAATTGCGGGTTACAAATATTATAGCTGAAATGATGTTCACAAATCACGGTTACTTTGCAAGATATGGATACAGATTTACGAGTAATTGAGTATTGAGTTACTGTGCGATGCGTGCCTCTCGCCGTAGAAGCCCGACATGGCCCTGTTGTTTACGAGGGCCGCACTGTGCTAGTGAAGCACAACGTAATGTTCTCTCCTCCATCCTATATAACAGTATCCCAACCCTTCCCTTTCTAGTCAGTTCAGGGCTGCAGAGTAGGTGTCCAGACGTCCAAGGAGAAACAGTCAGAGAACTGGGGGAGGCAAAGCTGTTTCGACAATGATTCAATATTCAACTCCGAACACCAAAAAAGACACAGAATCTGGGAAGGAAACAAGTATGTTGCAATGTGCTGAAGACAGAAGAAAGACATACACCCATTTTCCAAAGACAAATGAAGAATAAGCGCATGCTAGAGAACTGAGAAGCACTACAACGTATCTTCACCCTGTTCCCTAGAGCCCTTTCCTTCATCCTATAGCAGTATTCCGACCTTCCCATCAGCATCCTTCATAGAAGCTCCTGGGCCGGGGACAATGAGCAAACCGACCATGTCCAAAGTCGATGGTCGATGAGAGGGAAAAGTTTGAATTCGGTTTAGACACTCGACCAGTGCTTCCGAATTGTAAGGCACAGCTGGACAAGAGTTATTATTACCTCTGAATGTTCCTATCTTACCCACACTCTCAACATACCAACTTCCACATTCATCATCTTGGAAAAGTGGGCCGAATAAACCCCAAGCGAAATCAGAATACACTTGCCGTTCTTCTATCATCTGGCACTTATGGTTGTTCTTATACACGGTACAGGCTCAGTGCTCCGCAAATGGCTTACGCCCTTCCTCAGCGCTTCAGCTTCCTGGTGCTTGTCCGACTGTTAAACACAGGTACTATACCAAAAAATAAATTACTGGTAAATTTCTGCGTGAATTGCACGCATTACTAGATGGCAACCAACATCCTATTGGATCCTGATAGTAGGTAACTCCTTCAGGAATTCCAACGAAGATTCTGGTATATAACCCGCGCTCAAGCAGTTTCTCAATGTTCCTCAATCTCCCCAAGCACCTTTGTAGATAGTCTGGATTCTCGAGACTATTCCCCAAGTGCTCTGAATATTTTCCGAGTCTTCTCCTTCCTGGGTTTCCGAAGCCAGCAACTGCCCTCTAGAGCCACAGGAACATACCTTAGTTTCAGTCTATTTGCAATCCACTTCAGACGTTGTTGACGCCATTTTCAGCCGTGATGAACCGGAAGTACAAGAGACACTACCCCCATACATCGAAGAACCCCCAGCCTATTCTTCTTCAGGCTCAAATGCCTGTTACACTTGCAATGTATCCATTCAGATTTGGGTTTTACGAGCTTGAGTTTCTTCAATCCAAGCCTCGTTCTAACTGCTATCTCCCCAGTATTCTTCCCAATCTGGACCATAGGGACATGTATCCTTCTCTCTCCCCTCCGTCAACCCCGGCCTTCATCAGGCGCACCATCTTGCCTCCCAGAAAAAACTCCTACTGAACGAGAGGAGATTCTTCAAAAAATGCGGGGGGGCGAGGTTGAATGGGCGAAAGGGTGCTTATTTTCCTTGGGAATTTTGATTATTTTAATTTCGGGTATTGGGGTGGTGGTAGTGGTGGTAGCAGGAATGGAAAGGAGATGAGAGCCTGTACTACAGTAGTATGTAGTCTCTTATCAACGAAGTATCTCACGATCAATAAATCAATGTAGATAGAAAGTATCGGTGCTGGAACGTTCAAGCCCGGCCTAGAACTTGGAAGTCGCCAGAGAATCTAAGAGCGGGTGGGTGAGTCAACTGGTTTTTACTCGCTGGCTGGCTTGGTTTGTTAGGAGAGGTATTCGTTCTCTATATTACAGCTTTGCCTTTCCATCTATATTCTTTGTTTCGTCTTTCTGTTTATCCGCCAGTTGCTTCCGCTTAGCTACAGGCTCATCTATTCACCATTTCCGATACTTATATATTCTATCCCCCAGAATCATCACCCTCAGTTGTTCCTACACTACAACTGAGGGTGAGTGTTACTTATATTTTCCTCTCACTATCTTACTGATACAGTATTGTAGTTCTCGTTCTACAGGTATATATATTCAATAATACTCAGTTGTTCCTACACTACAACTGAGGTTCTCGTTCTACAGATTATGAGACTCGGCTCAATCTGAGCTACTAAAATAAACAACTCAAATTACTGCTATTCCAGAGGTTCGTCTAGAGAGAAATGTCGAGCGGCAACTTGCCAAATCCACCGACGTTCAGAGATGACGAACGACTGATGGGGCGAAAGAATTGGATTCCTTTCAAACGCCAAGTTGAACTTGCGGTTGGAGCGAGAGGACTAGGTGGATATCTCAGAGGAGCAATCCTATGCCCACCGAATACCAACCTCTCCGCTGCCTACATCACTCCCATTTACCCCCAGACCCAAAGCACTCCGCTCACCAGCCCAACTCCCTCATACGAAGAGTGGCATACTCGCAATCGCTGGGTTGCCAGTGTGATCGTCAGCAATACCAAAGACCCTGTTGGATTGGGAATAGGCGACGATGACTCTGCAGCGAAAATATGGTTTTATCTCAGTAAGGAGCTTGGCTCCAAGACTGTTCAGCTTATGATGATTGCCGAAGACCGCCTCCGTGGTGAGAAGATGGGAGAGGAAATGGATTACGAGGTGCATGTCAAGAAGCTGCGCCGACTTGTCAAGGATGCTAGAGACCTCGGGTCTAGCATCTCCGATTCCCAGTTCCGAACCATCCTTCTCAACTCCTTCCCCAAGTCTTGGGATTTCACGACACTGCACACACCCGGAACATCTAGCGCTGATGCCTTCACTCATCTCGAAGCTTTCTGGCTCAATAAGAAGAGGCGTCAGGAGGAGGAGGAAATTGAGCAGACGAAAGTCAAAGCCCTAATGGCTAGAGCGAATGCAGTTCATGCCGCAGCCATAGCGACCAGCCAAGGCCAATCAGGAACACGCCCGATCTGCTCAAACCCAGTGTGCGGAAAACTTGGTCACACAATTGAGATGTGCTGGAAGAAGGGAGGTGGTGCTGAAGGAAAAGGACCAAAAGGCTGGAGGTATAACAAGACCAATGCCCCTGGCACAAGTGCTGCATCGATCACAGCGACCTCAGCGCCTCCAACGATCCCGCCTACTACGGCTTCTAATGTCTATGTCAAGACTGATCCCAGCCCTACCGAGCTATACGCCAACCTCGCTGACGCCAAGCCGGGTATGTCCGATACTACACCTATCACGATGCAATCCCCTGATACTGTACCCAACAGATATGGCACTTCCGTTCCAAACGTTGAATGTCAGTCAGGGGAGGACATTAGTGTAGATAGTGACATACCTGTTACCTGTTTCCGTGTAACTAGCCCCATCGAATGCACTGTATGCAATAGTGATGTACCCAGCAATCAACGCCAACCCAGAATCTACTTGGATTCAGCGGCATCAGAGCATTGCTGGGTGAAGAAATCCGAGATAACGCAATACCAAAATATCGCAGGTCAAACAGGGAGCAGTGCAGTGGCGGGAGAGAAATTCCAGATACCAGGAATTGGTAATGTCACAGTGTCATCGAAAGTGAATGGCTCCGAGAAGATGGTTGAGCTCGTTGGAGTGAGGCACACACCTGGGTTCTCAAACAACTTGATCTCCTTGACGACGTTGGATCTACAGGGGTTCAGCGGAGAGTGGGGTGGTGGAAAGCTCTCAGTCAGAGCACCATCTGGTGAGACTGTAATGGTTGGAGCGCAGGAAGGGAAAATGTACCGAGTCAACACAGAAACTTATGCAGACTCAGCTCAATCCCACGAACGGCCAACAGATATACACACCTGGCATTGCCGACTTGGTCATGTAGGTATCCCGAGGACCTTGCGAATGGCGAGTCGCAATCTGGTTGATGGAATCCAGATCACATCAAAAGAGACTATTGGCATGTGCGAGGCTTGCCTCTACGGCAAAGCAACAAGACGGCCATTTGACGAGAAAGTGACACATGAGACAGAGGTCCTGGAGAGAGTCCACATCGATCTTTGGGGGCCGTCGAGGACGCAGAGTAGAGGTGGCGCGAGTTACATGATGCTCTGCAGTGATGGCAAATCCTCTGTTCGTATCCCTTATTTTCTCTCAAACAAGCGCAAGGAGACCACAGCCGACTGCTTTCATAAATACCGTATGATGGCAGAAAACCAGACGGGGAAGCGCATCCGAGTGATTCGAATCGACGGAGGAGGAGAACTCAGCAATGCGCTTATGGAGGACTACTGCGCTAAGCATGGGATTATCATCGAGAAAATAACTCCATACTCCTCGGCTGCAAATGGGATGGCAGAATGAGGAAATCGCACAGTCATTGAGGGCGCCAGGACACTCCTTGAAGATTCAGGCTTTCCACCATCATTCTGGGCAGAGGCTGTCAGCACCTTCATCTATGTTGATAATTTTGTCCCTACCGCACGAGACCCAGATGTAGTGCCAATGGAGGCATGGAAGGGGAGGAGACAGGATGTATCACACCTCCAACCATTTGGTTGTGACGCTTGGGCAACATTACCAGAGGAACGCGGGACTGGGAAACTGGGGCGCCGAGCAGTGAAAGGCCGACTATTGGGATATTTGGGCCAAAGGGGATATCGAATCTGGTTGCCTGAGTCAAAGACAATCATTGAATCCAGGGATGTGAGATTTGAGGAAGGACTGGCAAAGAGGACAAGACCAACGGGCACTACTGGAGACAAAGAAGAGTTGTCTGAGAGCCCCGTTAACTCCGGTACTGATGCCGAGATCACCAAATCTGCGGGGGCCGATAGGTCCGATTCTGTGATCTCGACACCAACTTCTCCTATCCCAACGCCTACTTCCCCTCTTACCCCACTTTCCTCTACTCCTTCTCCAGTCCCGGCACCTGAAGAAACTCCTCCACCAGAACCACGTCGAAGTCTACGAGAACACACCAGTGGGTCGCTTAACATTGATAAACTCGTTCGCAGAGAAATGGGATGGAAAGACATACCTCAGACGGAAACATCCCTAGCTCTTGTCGCTCATGAACCATGGGCATTTGCTTCCATCACCGATGAAAAATGGACACCTAGAAACTTCAAGGAGGCAAAACTTCGCTGGGATCTCTGGGGACCGCCAATACAGGCCGAGTATGATGCCTTGATGGCCAAGGATGTGTGGGAGTTAGTACCACTACCGCCAGGAGCAAATCTAACCGATGGAATGTGGATCTTAACATCAAAATGGGGTGCAGATGGTGAATTGTTAAAGAGGAAGGCAAGATATGTGGCAAAAGGATTCACACAGGTTTATGGCATTGATTATGATGAAACTTTTGGCGCAGTTGCTCGAATGGAATCATTCCGGATTGTGATATGCATCATTGTTGTCCTCGGACTTTCCCTTTTCCAAGTAGACTTCAAGTCTGCCTTTCTCAATAGCCCAATAAAACACGATGTGTACATGAAGCAACCTGAAGGCTTTATCAAACCCGGAACCAAACACTTGGTCTGCAAGCTGAAGAAGTCAATCTACGGTACGGTGCAGGGGAGCCATGATTGGCAAGACACGCTTGCAGCAGGTTTCAAAGATGACGGGTATATATCATCGAAGGCTGATCCATGTGTTTGTTTCCGCCGTCGGAATGGGAAGTACACCATCACAAGCACATACGGCGACGATGTTTTGGGCGGGGCAGATGGTGAGGATGCGAGAGCAGAGGCTATCAGAGACCTTGGAAAGCGATGGGAAAGCGGGGAAGTCAGGTCACAAATGCTCCTTGGAATGAGTATCACTCAGGATAAGGTGACCGGTGCAATTACGCTCTCCCAGAAAGCATATTTTATCCGCATGCTTGAACATTTCGGATTACAGAATGTCAAACGCCGGAAAACGCCACTTCCTCCTGACAACAAGCTCGAAGCTGCTCCGAACCCACTTCCAGAAGAAGAACGAATCTTCATGCATGACAAACCTTATCGCCCTGTAGTCGGTTCATGCCAATGGGGACAAGTTTGTACACGCCCCGACATTGCTTTTGCGGCTGCCAAGCTCGCCCAATATCAAACCAACCCAGGCCGCCAACACTGGGAAGCGGTAGAATGGTTAGCAGGGTACATTTTAGCAACGCTTGACTATTCCATTACCTACCGAAAGCCACCGCCTGGATCTGAGCTCAGCAAGGGTGAAGGTTTGAAACCATGCGGGTATCTTGATGCCGACCATGCAGGATGCATGGATACTCGTCGGTCAACATCCGGAAATGTCTTCTTTATGGCTGGAGCACCTGTCACATGGAGTTCAAAGCGCCAACCAACGGTGGCGTTGTCGACGGCAGAAGCTGAATACATCTCAGGTGCAGAGGCATGCCAGCAAGCTAGTTGGTTGATGTCGTTTTTGGCCGAAGTTGACTTAGCCCAGGATGGGCCACTTATGCTTCATGGTGATAACTTTGCTGCTGTTAGCCTCACGCAAAACACGAAAAAGCATATGCTGGTGAAGCACATCGAGATGCGCTACCACTTCATCCGGGAGAAGGTAGCGAACAACGAGATTGCACTGACCCTCATAAGGACGGGGGAGAATGTCGCTGATATTTTCACCAAGGCGCTGAATGGGACTGTGCACTCGAAGTTTGTCAAGATGTTAGGATTGGATTGCACGAATCAGGGGGTGTGTTAGGAGAGGTATTTGTTCTCTATATTACAGCTTTGCCTTTCCATCTATATTCTTTGTTTCGTCTTTCTGTTTATCCGCCAGTTGCTTCCGCTTAGCTACAGGCTCATCTATTCACCATTTCCGATACTTATATATTCTAGCCCCCAGAATCATCACCCTCAGTTGTTCCTACACTACAACTGAGGGTGAGCGTTACTTATATTTTCCTCTCACTATCTTACTGATACAGTATTGTAGTTCTCGTTCTACAGGTATATATATTCAATAATACTCAGTTGTTCCTACACTACAACTGAGGTTCTCGTTCTACAGCCCCGAGACTCCATACACTTGCCAGTGACAAAGCACTTCCATCCAAAGCCTCTTTCAACCAACTAGATACTCTGCATCTTCGTATGGGCAAGTGCTCAGCATCGCAAACAGACTTGGTTGAGATGCTGCACAGCTGCCCTTCTCTGCGATCTCTTTCACTCGAGCTCGAGGATAAAGTGGTCTATGATCCAAGGATGCAGGGCACATGGCATAATATCACTTCTCTTGCTATTGTGGACGAACCAATCACATCAGGCTCAGACATGATATTCTCTTCCTTCCGCCTTCCTTCCTTGAATGAGCTTGTGGTAGAGGGTAGGAGTGCGAGAACAGAAAGATTTTTCATTTCCTTCATAACCACTTCATCTATGATCACGACATTCACCCTCCGTGGCCTACCCTGCTTCGACTTCGACCTTATTGCAGCCCTTCAACTCATGCCATCCATATCTTATCTCGAGATCGACGACAGCGATGACATGGACTACCTCCAGAGTCCAATCACTTCACGTCTCATGTCGAGCCTCCAACACCAATCCACGTCCCTCCCGCTCGTTCCCAAACTGCACAGTCTTCGTCTGATTTCCAAACGCAGGGAGCCATTGGATGATCTTACCTTTATCAGCATGGTCGAGTCACGCTGGTTTAAGCCCGGCTCAGAATTGGCTGCGGCTATGTTCTCGATGGGCAAAGCCTGTATACGATCCGTCGTTCTCACATTTTCTTGGCGAGAGGTTGACGCAGAGGTTTACCAACCGCTACGGAATTTGGATGCGGAGGGCTTGAGAGTGGTAGTTACTGGAACGAATGGGGTAAAGGTATAAATATCAAAAAGATATTAAACCTGGGCTCCGCAGCCGATTTTTGAATGATTAGTATCTGCAATGTACATAGTATATCAAAGTACGATTTCTGAACAGACTCACTACATGATACCAAATACCAAATTTCTAACTCAGCGCTCAGCGTCCATGCACCGCTGATAAGATCTTCCAGTCTAGTCAGTCCATCGGAATCCGAATAAAAACTCTGAGCTAGCTGGCCGGTTCACTATCAAACACCATTTTCTTCAGGTCCGTTCAGGCCCTCTCCAGTCCCCCTCTCTATTACTCTTCTCAAACCCGTCAAACTCAGGATCAATAAAGCTGGAAATTTGCGGCTCTCAAATCCCATTTCGTCGAGGCTGCTGTTCCGTCGACGCTACAGCCTATTCACCCCATTGAGGACCACTCAAGTCTGGACCTTGCACCGAGTATGCAATGTCCTGCGTTCGATACCCATGAAGATTCAGTGTGCTCCGTTACTCTTTACCGCATAGCAGTCCCTTTGGTTGCCTCACCATTCAAGCATCGGATATGTTCAGGTCGGCAATGTATCAGGAGGTTGACGAGCAGCTAGTTAGGAATCTGGATATCTCCCCTTGAATCCGAGCCTCAATTTACTGTTCTCTTTTCCCACTGGCATGATTTTAGAGGTCCAAGTAACGGTGTAATTTTTTTTCCGTCACTGATAATATGTAACTGCAGCGCGGGATGCAGAATGGCACGGGCACGCCAGAGGAGGGTTACGCCATAAGACGAGAGACTTCTGCATGCATGAGATTGATATGTTTCTAAAACCTATCAGTACATCTGTTCCGTTTCGTTAATTCTCGCCACAATCTAGTAGGAGAGAACGATCTGACGCCTAAGTCCGACGCCGAGGATGACAATAGGAAAATTTTACGCAGAGACAATACCACAAATTCAAAAGCGCACCAAAGGGTCCAAAAAATCATTAAACCTGTACTCCATTGATTCCAGAGACTACTACTCTCAGCCCCTCTGCATCTAAAAGCCGCAGCGGTTTATAGATCTCCGCATCAACTCTTCGACGACGGAAATCGAGAACAACAGATCGGATACAAGCTCTCCCCATTGCTAACATTTCTAAAGCTAAATCCGAGCCAGGTTTAAACCAACGCGACTGAACCATGCGTACAAAAGCAGAGTCGTCGATTGTATCAGTCCTAGACAAGGATTGCAGATGAAGACTGTGCAGTTTTGGAACTAGGGGGATGGAAGTGGATTGGTGAGTTAGTCTCGAGATGAGATGCGAGGTGATCGAATTTCCAGCAACTATGTAATAGTGAACTTCGAGATGAAGTAGGCTTGGCATGAGTTGAAGGACCGAAACAAGGTCCAAATCAGGTATAACTATACGGTGGAGTGTGAAAGTGGTGATAGTACAAGAAGATCTGGAGATGAATGAAGGAAAAGCATTGGGTCTCCAGACAGTGTGACCGCCGTACACCACAAGGTTATTCAACGAAGGAAAGTTGAAGGAGGAAAACACTATATCTGGCGATGGACCATCCACAAGAGAAAGAGTAAGCGATGTGATGTTACCCCATGTGCCCAGTGTGCCATCGGTATCAGTGATATGATACAACTTGAGAGATTTTAGAGAAGGACAGCTATGAAGAGCGTCCGCTAAATCTGTTAGTGCCAGCCGGCCATCGACATCGAGATGATCTAGCTGACTATGGCAGACTTTAGGTATTGGCCCCGCAAGCCATTTAGAAGTGGTAAGTACACGGAGTCTCGGGACTGCTCAAAAAGATCCAAGTCCCTCGATGCATCCTCCTGGACAATATCCAATTCTGTAAGTGAAGGAAAATTCAGGTAGGGCAGTATGCTGTAGTTCGCTAATGGCTGTTGTCCCTGATAGATGAATGTTTTCCAGCGATGAGCTTGCTGTGTAAGGGGGATTAAGGATTTAACTCCTGTTCCTGTGCCCCATATAGTAAGTTCAAGGGTTAATGGACAATCCCCTGATCGCTCCAGATATCGAGTAACTATATGGGTAGAATCAGTCAGGTTTCTGGTACCAGTGTGTATCTCGAACGCTAGGTTTGCCCACAAACTAGGAGATAATAGCGCCAGTTCATGCCAACGGCAGCATACAGAGCTGATTGTTGTTGTAGGAAGGCGAGTGCTAATTGCCATAGGAGGATTGGAAGTGATGACGGGACATGCGATTCTGTTGGGACTCTGTTGACATACGTACCGCAAGATGTGCAATAAAAGTTCGTTTGGCAGCTTACGGATTGGAGACAGCAAAGCGCGGAGTTTGGCCTTTTGCTTCTCCAATCGCCGCTTTTCCGCCTCAACAACCGAGATTTGGTGGTGAAGGCGAGCCACCTCAGAGTCGCAATCCTCGATATCTTTATCGGCCAGAGCTAGCATCTCATTCACCTCTTCAGCTCTTCTAGCGTCAACCACAGATGGACCAAATTCTGAGCGAAGTTGTCTGTCTATCTCAGCTTGTTCCGTGGAGCTGAGGTCCACACGTATGTGCAGAGACTTTGCGCATCGTGTGCAAGGCGAGGCCATGTTGAGAAGATCAGGTTACGATTGAATAAGCGCCAGATGATTCCAGTTGAGCACCTGACCAACTTAGAGCGGCAGATTATCAGATATAAACGTTGCCAGAACATGACTTCAACAGGACTAAGTATTGCTAGATTCAGAGAAGTTTTTGCAGGTGCATATACAAATTAGAATCCCATCTTGCTCGTTTCTAAAAATTATTTATAAACTTGCTCGTCAGTTGAACCTCTCACTGTCAGACGGTACAGGAACTCTAATATTTGGTACTTCCGCTTAGTTCAATCCGTTGGCCCTCTGCGCGCGCGCGGCCCATCCCAACCATGATTTTCACCATATGTTTCTGATCTCCTCCACAACTCTGATCAGATCCATATACTGGCAATTGGTACCGTGAATGAAAGGGGCAGAGGCAAGCCGTTGGGTGAGGGAAGTCGTCTTGCAGTAGCATATCTTCTAGTTGGTAGAGCAGACCCGGTCCAAAATCCAAAATCCTAAGTCCTAAGCTCAACAGTGAATACTCTATCCGACAGTCACTATCTAACAGATATGCCAGCATTTCATCCAATTGTTTCACTTGAAGTGATCCTGGGGCGTGTCTTTAGCCTACTTACCTGAGGCTGCTTCTAGTTTACTGATTAAATTGTCTATTAGATATTTTATTAACTTGAACCAGCTTTACAACTTTAACTATTTAAGATAAGCTTGAGGGTGCCCAAGTGACAAGTCCCCTTCTTCCCCAAGCCATGGGCCACTGAGTCCTGAGTCATTGTCCGACTCACTGAGGTGCAGCTTGAATAGTGATGAATGTTCAGCTCACTCCAAGCTCACTCTAGACTTTGAGAGACAAGAATCTCTTCAAGGTTGACACTGTCTTCATATGTATTTTGTGTTTGAACCAGTATGATAATGAAAAGTGGATTTAAGACCTACATTTCAGTTTCAAGTAGAAGCAAAGCCAACGGTAAGATGAAATGCAAAATAAATGACATGAAGAAACTTACCGCAGCATATGTTACAGAAGTTCAATCAAAACTGTAGCGGTGAACATTGATGATAGTGATGGTTCATTCACATCCAATATATAGAATATTATGGCAAGAAGCTAAAAATTTCTGCATTCCAAACTATCCAAGTGCACCGTGTTTTGAAACTTACCTGAAATAATGCATATACTGCACCAGACTCCACAAGAATCAAAAGAATTCCCTCCCCTTTGGTCTTCTTCTTACCCATTGAAAGATATTTCGTAGATTTATGGTGCTCCCTGTGGTTTTGTTAATGCCATGTTGAAAACAAAGTATCTGTCCCTACCAGGCTTGAAAAGCTATCAAACTGGTTGCTATGATATTTACTGATAATGACATCATAAAAGCAACCCAATCCAGAGTTAAAGCATGACCAGTATCATGTATGTTTAAACTCAATTGAGAATCTGCAACTCCATCAGCAAGACTGACTCCTAGTTGTCAGGGTCAGCAAATTTGCACCGAAGTTTGCTCAAAGATCCCACCAATATTTGCAAGCATAGAAAAAAGTAATATCCGTTGGACAGTCTTGTTATCTGTCCACACTGACCAAGCCCTCCATACGATAACAGTATTAGCAGTTAATAGCTTTAGAGGTTTCAGTCAGTTACTAATTAGTAACACAATATCGTATAGATCAAGATATAGAAAAAAGTTAATGCTTACTATGATAATGCTTACCCAGTCAGACATCTGAGAACATACTTCTAGCAGCAATTCAGAATTTACTATTGCAGATGGAACTATGCCCCCTCCGGGTATTGACACTATAAGTGGATCCTCAATTTGGACCAAAGCCTCTGCCGCAGGTATGAAGAGCACTATGGAAACTCCAATAAACGAGACAAGCAGCAAGCAAAGCATTTTCTTTTTTGCACATCCAATACCTCCGTTTCCCCTGTCAAATTCACGTCAAATTGCTTGACTTTTAATCTGCCTACCGTGACTGGCACTGAGGGCTACATAGAAGCTTACACGTAGTAGATGTAAATGGCAATTGCAAGAGCCAGACAATATATCCCTAGTATATGTGTCAGAGTTTCTCGAATCTCCAGCCATAAATAATTTTGATCACTGTACCGTAAAGGACACAATTCAAGGTTTCCACAGCAGAGTTCAAGAAAACGAGCGATCCAAGATGTTTGATTGCTGACACCTCCTCTGGAGTCATCGTAACAAATAGACACAAAAATTTGACCTAGAGCAACAGAACTTTAAATAGGGAGTTGCAAGTGTGCCATAACAAGTGGACCGTATTTATGGGAGATAGCCATCGATGGCATCGGATGGCCGTCCGTCACGGTTTCCGTTGATGTTCAACGTTCGGCCCCTGTTTGATGTATAAAAGTACTATCTCAGCACCTGCAGAACCTGTTGATCAAAGTAGGACTAAGTATTGTTGCCATTAGCATTCATCTCAAGGTTTATCTTAGAAACCAAAGCAAGAATACCGGTTCTGGAGTGAGGCTTTATATTGAGTGAAGCTGATTACACATTTTGTTATGCGGATACCCCATACCTACTAGTACTACCGGTTCCGATCGTTCATATTGCGGTCTTGCGAGGCCCCATCCTTCTTCCGTCCTATGCGTAAAGCAATACATCAACTCAATTCACAGCATTCGGTCACGGCACCGATACTATCGTCGGTCATTGCCACAGATACATGCCGGGCAGCATCACTAGAGCCTGGAGTTAAGTAGTGGGGGGCGGTGGTGCTGACAAAAATTCCGAGGAAAGGTGTGTGGCAGTAGCCGGCGGCTATTGGTAGATATACTTAGATGCGGCGACCAGTGCTTAATTTTGGCAAAGAGCTTGCTCCCGCTTTGCTCCGACAATATTGGCAGAAAAAATGCTTCACGGACAGGGCATCTCTCTTACCTCCAGATCGATATCAGTGGTACAACCCAACTGGAGAGATTGCAACGAACGGCAGGCGTAAAGGCTTCTGCCAAATCTGTGAGTAACTGGCCACGAGAAGTGAGATGATCTAGTTGATTGCGGCAGACCTTCAATATTGGCTCTACTGGCCAGGAGATGGTATGTGCATGGAGCCTGAGGCAATGCTCGAAAATATTCAAGTCCCTCGAAGTAAGGGCCAGGTCAACATCCAATTCTGCAAGTAAAGGAAAATGCCGTTGGGATAATATATTGTCCGTCAATGGCTGATCTCCCCGAAACCTGAATATTTTCCAGCAATGAGCCTGTTGTGTAGGTCGATGACATATACCCCGGAGACTAAGTGAAAGCCTTAATGGCCAATCCCCTGACCTCGCCAGATATCGAGTAACTGTATCGGTGATTGAACCAGCGAGGGTTTCTACTTGGTCCACATTAGTTATGTGCATTAACACTGTTAGATTTGCCCACAAACTTGGAGACGATAGCGCGAGTTCACGCCAACAGGAGCATACAGAGCTGACTGCCACTGATTGCAGGAAGGTCAGTGATAACGGGAGACTTGGTTTCATGAGGACATAAGCTTGACAGCCATGGATAGCTCTGGAGAAGAGTTTCTTGGCAGACACACTGAAAAACACGCAATAAAAATTCGTTTAGCAGTTTCCGCGTTGGAGACAGCAGAGAGCATAGCTTGGTTCTTTGAGTCTCCAATCGTTGCTGCTCGGCCTGAACAGCCACGATTTGTTTCTGGAGGCGAGCTACCTCATAATCACAATCCTCGATATCTTCATTGGCCCGATCCAGCATCTCTTTCAGCTCTTTTGTTCCTCTCGAGTCCATCGCAAAAGGACCAAACTCTGAGCGATGTTTGAATTCCAGTTCGGAAAGTTCCGTAGAGCTGAGATCTACGCGTATACGCGGAGAATTCGTACATCCTGAGCAAAGCAAGGTTATGTTCAAAGAATAAGAGTAGTTGCAGAACCGTATTCATGCAAGAAGACTGTTACTAGATTCGGTGAAGTCGTTACAAGTCCATATACAAATTAGATTCCACCTCACTCGTTTCGGAAACCTCAATGATTTGTAAACTTGCCCATCAACCAGATGGTACCCAGTAGCTCTAATCTGTGGTATATATCCCCCACACACCCGCCTAACCGAATCTGTCAAATTCGAAAGCCTCTTGCACGCGCGCCACCAATCCTGCTCATCATCGTTATTGTATCTTTCCCTCCCAATTAAGTCTAATGGAAAACATGACTGCCGATTGGTATCGTGAATGAGAGAGGTAAAGGCAAGCTGTTGAACGAAGGACTCGGAAGAGAAACGATCGTGCAGCAGCAGATTTCCGGGTCGGTAGAGCGATGTTTCGGAGCAACCGCGCCAGTTGGTCCTATAGTTCACTACGCCACTGGACGGAGAGCCAGCAGACGTCATTCATAGCAGAAGATATTGAGGAGTCGAAGAAGATGTGGGTGATGATGCGATGGGCAGATATTATCCACTCAAACTGCAGTCTGTACTGTACGAGAATATGAGTAACAGTTCACCGACGTTTCGGTAAATACTCACCTCGTTGTTCCTTCATGCAATTCCTGTTCTTCAGTACCACCACGCTAGCTCGGGATCCGATTTCTGGCGGTCCGTTATTTGTTGGATGTGACCATGGGGCGATACGATGAACTAAACAAAACCTTCGCCTCAACATCATTTACAGTTCGAATTACAGTTCGAATGCCAAATCTGCGTTGGGCGGAGGAATCGAAGAAGTTCCGGGTCCGGTTTCTGGTATTCCATCAATTACTCAAAGAGATGTACGTTGTTGTACGAGGAAAAAAAAACAAAGACTAGGTCTCAATGACATTTACAGTAAGAATGCCGGATCGGTGTTGGACAGAACATACTGGGAAGTCGAAGATGATGAGCTGGAATGGCGCCCATTCGAGGTGCATCCTGGACGTAAACGCAGCAAATGAGTACTGAGAATATAAGCAACAATTGATCAACAACACTCAGGTAGATTACTCACCTCGACCTCTGTATGATACAAACATCTCGGGAGACTCCGTTCCTCCAAATTGGTGACCGTAGAGTTGTACAAGGGAGGAAACAGAGAATAGACTATACGAGGGAATGAACCCGTTGGGGTAGAATACCGACACAGTGTCACCTTAGCTCCATTAGCAAACACAGACGAGATGAGAACGTTGGATGTTGACGTTTAGGCCTTGAAGCTTGAAGCTTGAGGCCTTTCTGGGGGGCTGAAGTGAAACCCGCAGGGATAACTGCTGTCATTTTGTGAGTAAGACTTGGTTTATTCGGGATTAAATAAAAAAGAGGCGTACTCTGCTGAGATCTGTCTTTGTCTCAATCATGCGTTGCAAAATATCGCTGCCAAGCCTATGACAAACAGGTTTTGCGTTGGAAAACATTCAATCTGGTTCTGGCTCGGTTTCGATTCATCATGTATCATGTCCGGCATCTGATGTGCTCGGGTATGCGAGGGCGTTTGTAGATGTAGAAGGCAAAGTATTTAAGTAATCCACAGCTTGAAGTAATCCATATTCTGAGCCTCGGTTCGATTTTGAGGGACTACTGTGTGGGTTGTAAAGAAAGCTTCGGTTCACAGTTTGTGTAGAATTTCTGAAGGAAGCTCGAAATCCGGAACGTCTTCGTGACAGTTGGGTGAGCGAAAAACCGATAAATACGAATATAAGCGCCGGGCGACGTGCCGAATCTCACGCCCCTGTTTCGCCGACCTGAGACCAATATTTGTGGTTGTATCACCAAGAACATCTGCAGTGTACTATTTGCTCATCATGGCAAAGATTAACGTAGACCGAGTTCCTAACGAAGTCCTGGCAGAAATCTTTGACTACGCGTGCGACACAAACATACTTCAGGAATATCCGTGGAGCAAAGACCACAGGCTTCGACATATTTGGCTCCCTCCTCCGACCCAAATTGTGCATCCACTCCACCACCTTCCCGCTATGTCCATGTCTTCTGTTTCCATACGTTGGCGGTCAATTGCACTATCGTCATCAGCTATCTGGTCTAGGATCTCCCTGGAACTCTCACTCGAAAACTCGCAGCGACCAGACGTCCACTCGGCGTTGAGTGGGTTTCTCCGCACAGTGCAACTACATCTCCATCTCTCTGCACAACGCCACCTTACCCTAAAACTGGATACCAGGGGATATACATGGAGTGGTGACTGGGGTTCAGTGAATGCAATTCCAGCGCTGCTTGCATTTGATCTTGTTTGCGACCACTGTTGCGTGGAACCCGGCTGTTTCTAAATGGGACCGCGCCGGTTAAACCTACCTACCTACCTACCTACCTGGCGCTCGTTTGAAATGAGTGGTCATCAACCGATATCACATATCCCCAAGTCACGATTTGACCCTATTCGAAGCTGCTATCCTCTTAAAAGCCTTGCCTTCACAATGGCGCATGAGTTAGGCCAAGACTTGGAGCTCTTTAAGCATGCCAGTGGACTTTGTTTTCTTTCTTTACCGATGTTCAGCGACATACCAACAACAGTTTGGGATGAGATCCCATCTCTGATTGTGTCGGAAGGAAGGAAGGAAGGAAGGAAGTGAATTACTCGGCATGGTCCAAGATCTGAACGCCGGGGCAGCCGAAGCTCCCATGGTGCGGCACAAGCACCATGGTCTTCGGGCTGACTGCCGTCAGACAGGGACGAGCTCGCAACTAGCTCCGAAACTGCTGCTGTAGATCCCTGGCTGGCGACAGCCACCAATTACTTACAGTACAGGCATTGTACATACTTATTTTACAATGTTAAATATATTTTATTATCTTCATGGCTTTCGCATATATTGAGTGGGAATGTATAGTGGGGTTGAATCATATATTTTTAGAATGTCAAATATCCATTTTGCCACAATTGAGAAAGAAATTTGACAGGAGACAAGATAGCCTACATATGACGCTTTATTTCTGTTTGCTGTGTATTTAACAGCATTAGGGCATAAGTTGTAGAAGTTATTAAAGAATGTATGCCGGCGAACAACCAGAGGGGCATGCGTGCATTCTAGGAGTGCATGTTCAGGTGTTTCAACCCATAGTTTGCAGAATCTGCATAAGCGTTCATCGTGAGGTACATGTGCGCGATGGTTGTCAGTCCATGTGAGTCTTACCACAGCCAGGGAGTGATCTCCAGCAATGAGCCGAGTCATGGCTTTTTGGTGTTGACTATTGTCAATATCTTTTAAGTATGTCCGTAGACAGCTATCACGGTATTTGGTCTCACCATTAGCTGTAGGTTCTTTTCGCAGTTGAATAAGGTAAGATCGCTTTTTGACGCGCTCTAGTTCATCCTGAATCCAGGTATTAGTACTGCTTGTTATAGCTTTATCAAATTTCCCAAGTATTGTTCCATCAGTGGCAATGGTTAGGGATTCATTGGAAGGAAGTTTGTAGTTAGGTAACCATGTACTGATAACTTCCTTTAAGTCCCCAAACCAAGATTTTTTACCTGCAGTGTTAAGTGCAATGCTTTCATTTAATGCAGCTCTGACAAACATGTCAGGAGTGCGGTCCAGGAAGTATTGTAGTGCACTGAGTGCCAGTTCTAGTCATCTAAGTTGAATTGGAGGAATGCCTGTTTCTGTATATATTGACACCTTGATGGAGGTTTTTGATAGTCCTAACAGTCTACGAAAGAATGCCAGTTGGACTCCTACAAGGTGGTCTGTGAGTGCCTTGCTAGTGTCTATTGCGACTTCGCAGCCATAAATTAAATGGGGATCAATGCATCCTGTGTATAATATTTTTCCCTCATGAGCTGGGAGGGCACCAATCATTGACTCTATGTGTAGGACTGCATGTCCAATCTTGCGGGCTTTTTTAGCTTTTTCCATGTAGTGTAACTCAAGCACAGATGAAAAATTTCTGTAGGGACCAGATCTATAGGTCATCCCAACATATGTATATTTATCCACAATTTTTACTTGCTCACCATTGAAGTAAAATATGGGCATGAGACATGGGACTGGGGGAGCAGGTCCATGATATCCAATTGCAGATTTAATTGCATCTATCAGGAGGAAGTTGTTACCACAGTATGTGTAGAACAGATTCATTTTACACTGTAGGCCTTCTGGAGACAGTGCAAGTAGCAGAAGATCATCAGCTTGCTCAAGAACAAGTTTGTACGCTGCGCAGAATGTAGTTAACGCTGTTTCGCTTTAAAAGTTAAGATTACAAGCAGAATAGACGTCCCACTATGGAAAGGAAAAACCTTTCTCAAGTGCTTGCACGCTCTTTCTGACATGCCCTGGAATCCCAAGCCATTGGATGACATGGGGCTCATCCAGATGTCCTCACTCAAGCGGACATCTTAGACTTTAGGTGAGACACCGCGCAGGTGAGCTTTCATAGGGTTTTTTACCCGGAGGAAGGAGCGCAGGGGTCTCAGTGTGTAAAGAATGAACTAATGCTTCAAAAGAACAGTCAACATTTGGACGTCCGTTTCCAAATTAGTATTGCAGGACAGATGGACGAGGTTCAAGTACACATTTCTTGTTAAACTTAAGTACACAACAGCTGCCCTAAAAGGAGCAGGCTGAGGATTGGACTGTTAAACTCTGATATCGAAACAGCGGAAAGGTAGATACTTCTTTTTGGATTATACATGCTCATAGATAAGGATAAATCACATATGCATACGGTGTACAAGGCTAATAAAACCACCTAGTCCGCCCGTGCCAAAAGCCAAAAGCCGAATGCTAATACTGAAGTAAGTCGTGACTAAGTACTAGGATATCAAGTCAAGATGTATACACGGAGGGCGAAACCTAAAAACATCGGAAAATTAAGCATAAGAATCCCACGAAGGATAAGAAAATAAAATACTTACAACAACAACACTACAACCCATGGCACACATGATCCATCCGCAGGTCCAAGAAGGTCGGAGTCCTGACGGGACTGTGTAAGGTATCCATTCTTCCTCATCCATCGTTCGTTCGTTCTTCCTTCCATCGTTCGTCCCTTCCTCACGCACATAACCTGCCATCGCCCGCACAGCATCTTTTCCGAGTCATCGCGGGACACCATTTCGGCTTCCCTCCTCGCTTACTCCTCGCTTACTCCAGCGCAAACCTACAGCCACGCGCCCCATCACCCAAGACTCCACGGGAACCAGTCTTCTTCCACGAAATCGTTGATGCTCCAGTTGACGGTCGCTAGAGGGAAGGGGACAGGAAACGTAGAGGGCAGAAGAAGGGCGTCAGTATCGGGGTTACCCGTAAAAAAGACAAAAACAAAGAAAATGCTCACACTGGCCAGCCCTGGCCCCTCCTAGGCCTCAACGCTTCCCGTGCCAATCAGGAAAAATGTACGCGCCAGGATCCGATAGAGTAGAATTAAGTCTGTTTGTTTCTGAAATCGGTCGAGTCGAGTCACTGATCTTTTCGAGGCTGTTTCGAGCGTTTCTGTGATATCGGAGGGCAAGCTGGATAAGCGGTGTGAAAGACTAGCGTGAATAGGGCAGAATATTTCACGGTGATCTCGAGGCGGTCCTTGAGCTTGAAGCTTCTCTGAGTGAGGTGAGAATGAAGTGAACTTCTGCTGAAGCCCGCTGTACAAGCTGCTGACTGCCGATAGTTGGGAGAAAATGCTAACGTCGTAGAGCATTCGTGGTGTGAGGTTCGCAAAGCCAAGTGGATTATCCATTCGTCTTGCCAACGAAACATCAACTTGCTCCTCAAATGTGTCGGTTTTCACCAGCGCCGTCATTCATGCACATGTTGTCGTACAGCGAAAATTTCGCGAACAAGGTGCGACGAGTCCTGTAGCGAATACTCAGAGCGATAAAAGCTGCGAAAACTGTGCACAAACCGAATGAACGAATGAACATGTAACCGAGGGGTTGCTTGACAGAGTAGATCAAGTAGAATGGTAGAATGGTAGCATGGTAGGGCATGGAGCAGCAGAACAGGATGTCAAAAGGATTGACTTCAGACAAGGTTTGCCGACGATGAAGACTTGAAATTTGAGGCTTTGAAGCTTTGAAGCCTTGAAGATCTGAAGCTGAAGGTTTCTGGACCGCACTGTCAATGGTTTCAGAACACCTACAACTGCGCCCTGTCTCATTCACAGCAAGTCATCCTGGACTACTCGGAGTAGCTAGAACTGAGAAAAGCCAAATATTCGTTCTGTGGCGACTGGTTTAGTATTCAAAGCTTTTCGCTCCGCAACGGTCCGCGTTCGAGAAACGCATGACTTGCCAACTGCCGAACCGGCTTTTGACCAACAACTTTTCTTCGCCAGCTCTACATCCTCGACTGACACTGCGCAGTGGTCATGAAATTCTGGAGTACGTACTGTGGGAGATATCCTTTCCATCAAGAACAAAATTCTAGCCGGACCGTTCATTCTCATTCTTCCCAAAATTCTCGTTGTGGTGTATCCCTGTACTATCACTAGCAGAACCTAGCAGAACCTGCGGTGACCGTTGCTCTTACAGAGAAGAATAAGAAACCCGCTCAAGCCAAAGCTCGACCATTACTGGGCCGTATCGTGACATACCCACTGTCAAAACATGGTAGCCCGAAACTGAAGTGCTTACGCTATGCCATTCCGAAAAGGATACAAACATACAGCGCAGATGAACTCTTATCTCCTCCCTTACAAAGAGACTAACGCACAAACTAAAGGTACGTCCCCAATAACCTCTAATCCAAAGCTGTTTTAAACGCAGACCGCAGTTACACACTTGAACAGTATCCCACAAACGCTACATGGCCATCCCCGTTACCCGACCGGTCTAACGTCGGCTTGTTCATTGGGCCACCAAGACTTATATCCATATCTAATGACCTTCCAATTTCAACGCGCCTCAATACGCTTCCCTCAATCTGACGATAACAACTCACACTTCCTACGGCTAAAATCGGTTCCACACCTATATCCTCACGGCCGTAAAAATCAGGATTCGACAGTGAAACAACCACTCTACCGGGAGATGCTTTGCGGCGTGGTACTTTGAATGTATCGATGGTGGAAAAGGTTACTGAGAAAGTCGCTGACGAAGCCAGTGTTTTCGGGCCTTTGGGAAATTTTTCAGATTCGGGTTTGAGAGGAGGACGACTCGGGCTGGTGATGTCTAAGGCTTTATGAGCTTTATGGCGTGCATGTGGAGAATATGGAAGGAAATGGCAAGGGATAGTGGATATTGGGTTTCGTTGAGATGCGATGTCGATGATGTACTTAGGGAGGAACGGAACTGGGTCCTTGGTATATTGACGTCGGAAGGATGGATTTTGAGGTATCCCTAGCACAAAATGAAATTTTCTAATTTTTTCGTCCTACACTGCAGCGGTATTACTATCAGATCTGTCGTTGACGAGACCGGGAATGACTATCGTATGTCATTATAACAGTGACATTGTTTGCGCCTACCTCGAGTGTAGAAGCGCTGTTTGCATCCAATGTTCAAAACGACTACTGGCCAAAAGTGCTTGGCGCTTAGGCCACTGGTTATGGCGCTTATTCAAATAAATTTCCTCTCAATGACTCCACCATGCACAAATTGCGGGAATCGGTTACTGAGACGTGTAAATCTCAACTCTGAGGAACTTTCTGTGCTGTACGATCTCCGCTTTGAATTTGGACGATCCGTACCACTGCAGGAGCTCAGGAGCTCAAGGCGATACTCGCTCGGTGGAAAACGATATCGAAGATCATGCTTCTGAGACGGCTCGCCTTAGAGATGTATCATTTTCTTTCCTCTCGCTAATGCGAACACCTCCAAACGAAACCTTATTGTACATCTTCCAGCTCGTATGTGAAGACAATCTCATCTAATGCTGTTCATGGGTACTAGGTTCTCGTCGAGTCGTCCTCCAACCGGAATGATATCTCCCGCCATCACTTACCTTCTTACGATGGCAATCAGCTCAGTGTGTTCTCGTGGGCGTGCACTTGCCCTGTCATCTCCTAGTTTGTGGACAAATCTAGTAATGGTGACATACACTACGCCCTTGGACCAAGCAGAAAACCTGGTTGGTTTCATTGGTACGGTTAGTCGATATCTGGAGAGATCGAGTGATTGGCCATTATGACTTGGACTTACTATATATGGTTCAGCTAACGAGGATCGTCACTATTCCACCTTGCACACCATGCTCATCGTTGGAAACGTTCAAGTACCAGGGATATTACTCATTAATAGAGTACAGCCTACTCTCTCAACTGCGCTGCCCATTGCTTGAACAATTGAAGATCGGTACTATATTGAGTAGGTTAGCTTGTTTCATGCAGTACCCAAGACTCCATGTACTTTCCACCTCCGAACCCATGGCGCAAACATCCAAGTTCCTCTACAAGCAACAAGCTGATCATATCAGTCTTTATACTTGGTCACGCAAAAATTTTGGGGTCTTCGCAGCTGCTCTTCGCTGAAATCTCTCTCTCGTGTCCGGTGATACATCTGACGATGCCTCCGATAATACATCCAACGATGCCTCCGCGATGCATCCAACAATGAATTCGATAACGACTTCGATAGTCACTGTTGGCGCCGCTTTTGATCGTATGGCTAGATCGCGTTGGTTCAAACCGGGTTCAGATTTACCTGCTGAGATGTCAACACTGGGCAAAAGTTGTATCCAATCTGCCGTTCTCAAGTTTCCTGCTCGAAGAGTAAATGCAGATATCTATGAACCACTCTGGATTTGAGATACGGAGAGCCTCAGAGTTGCAGTTGCTGGACCGGATGGAATACAGGTATAGTGAATTGAGTCGCTCAGTATGCTTTTGGAAGTTGGATCTTCGCGTCACCAGGTCTTGTTTCAAGATTTCTCTTGCTATGTTCCACGCTATTGCCTTGCGCTCGGCGGCTATAATATTAAACGTTGCACTAGGTTACACTGCCTTGCCTGGCGTGGCGTAGCTATAAAACCCACGACTTTTGGCGCTTATTCAAATATCCTTCTCTTTCGATGACTCCACCTTGCGCACACTGTGGCAACCCTTTGCGAATACGTCTAAACCTCAGCTCTGAGGAACTATCTGCGCTCCATAATGATCTTCGCTTCGAATTTGGTCCATTTGCGGTTAACCCAGAAAAAGCCAACACACTCAGCACGATGCTGGCCATGAGTAATAAAGATGTCGAAGAGCACGAGTTAGAGGTGGCGCGCCTCACCGAGCAACTCAGAGTTGTTCAAGCAGAAACAGAATGGCTGAAAACTCAAAGAGCTACACTACTCTCCTCGCTCTCGCCGATGCGGAAGCTGCCCAACGAAATTCTATTGCGCATCTTCCAGCAGGTATGCGACGAAAATCTTCTCCAATGCTATCCATGGTTGGTGGAAGAAGATCCTCCCACTAGCATCACATCTCCTGTCATCACTTACCTTCCTACGATGGCAATCAGCTCCGTATGCTCCCGTTGGCGCGCACTTGCACTATCATCACCCAGTTTGTGGGCTGGTCTGAAGCTGGAGATATGCACGACTACAGTTTTCCAATCAAAAACTCTGACTGGTTTTGCTGATACCGTTACTCGATATTTGGACAGGTCTGGTGATTGGCCGTTAAAGATTTCACTGGGTATCACAGGTCTTCCTATAGGAGGGGTTCCTTCCCTCATCCACCTTAAAGAGCATGCTTGGCATTGGAAAACGTTCAGGTACGAGGGAGATTTCTCATTACTGGGTTACGGTTTACTCTACGAAATGTGTTTTCCTATACTTGGAGAACTGGATATTCCCTGGATTACTACTTCGGACGAGTTGGATCTTTTCGAGCAGTGCCCGAGACTACACGCACTTTCTGCCTCCTGGCCCGAGGGGCCAACGTCCAGTGTCCCGTATAATCAGCTAGACTATCTTAATCTTGGTCAGCAGTCAACTATAACAGATCTGGTGCAAGCTCTTCACAGCTGCCCAAGTCTCAAGTGTCTGGAGGCGGGCCTTCTTATCAACGAATCGGAAGATGCAGATCTAGAGCAGGGCGGCCATGGAACTTGGCCCGACGTTGCATTATTGACCATTGATGGCTCATCGTCATATACAATGTTCTCTTCCTTCGACTTTCCTTCCTTGAATCACCTGGTCATAGATGGCCTTGTTGACTGGCCAGCAGATATTTTTCTCTCGTTCGTCTCAAGATCGTCTTGCATAATCACCACATTCACGCTCCGAGGGATATCTATGTCCGATCTGGACCTTATCGCAGCCCTTCGAGTTATGCCGGCTCTACTTCATTTTGAACTCGATATCAAGTATGAACAGTCCGAGAATCCAATCACCTCGCATCTCATCTCGAACCTAACTCACCGCGACCACAAATCCACTTCCAGCCCCCTAGTTCCGAAATTACACAGTTTTCATTTGAGGTACCAAGCTGCTGATCCATTTGACGATGCTGCTTTTGTCAGTATGGTTCAATCACGCTGGTTTAAACCTGGTTCGCCTTTATCTGCGAAAATGTCTGTAATGGGGAGAAGTTCTATCCGATCCGTTGTTCTCAAGTTTACCTCACGGGAGGTTAATTTAGACATCTATAGACCGTTACGGGTTTTGGATGCAGAGGGTTTGAGGGTAGTAGTTGATGGAACAAATGGAGTGCAGATATAGTGGATTGAGTAATACCCTTCGATGCGTTTCCGAATCTGTGCAATTGCAATTCCGTAAATTTTTGTCATAATTTCTCTTCTCGTTTGCTGTTTTAGTGCGTCCCGTTGCTACTGCCATAGTGTTCTGTCTCATTTAAAATGGCTCGATTCCTGTGATAAAATTAGTGTGATATCCCTTCGTCGATGTTCAGTTCAACTATTCTTGGAATTTGGCAGAATCGGAAAGAATGGTAAGTATAGGTACTTGGGAACATCGTTTCCCTAAGATTCCTTTGGAGACCTCCATATACCGGTCACAGAGGAATTGTAATATCGCACCTTGAGCTTGCTGTTTACATTGTCTCCAGAGCCTGAGGGCCTACAATATAAAATGAACTCGTTCTACATATCAACTTCAGACCAGATCCTGTATCCTCTCAATCCCGTTTCAAACTCTCTAACCCAGCAGTGCCAATGTAACACCTCCGGAGTCCGTCAGTGACCAGGTAGTGTCCGACCACTATTGGATGAGTGTCCTTTGCGTGTAGGTGGGCTGGGAGAATATGAAACACGCTGGCACATACCGTAAGTATCGAACTGTGCATTAGGGGATCTATATCTGCATGGTGTGTCAGGCAATGGGTGGAGTGGTAGGCAAGGCCGGAACAATAAAACCAGCTCTCGAAGAGTCCGGGTAGGTAAAGGACAATAGGTGGTGATAAAATTACTAAACAATGATTTGAACAATGAAAGAGAAACCGAAAAGAAATCACCCATATCACGACTCGAGCTGGGTTTTGGCGCTTATTCCAACCACCTTCTTCCCGAATGACTTCACCTCGCGCAGGATATGCTAGCCCTTCGGGAGGAGTACCTATCAACCTCAGCTCTGAGGAGCTCTCCGCATTGGAAAACAATCTTCGTTTCGAATTTGGACCCTCCGTGGTTACCCCGCAGCAAGGAAAAGAACTCCGGATGATGTTGGATCTGGCGGATAAAGATATCGAAGGTTATATGTCTGAAGTAGCTCGTTTGGAGGTACGGAGAGCCAAGATTCTCGCGTTGCTTTCGCCGATGCGGAAGCTGCCGAACGAAACTTTATTGCACATCTTCGAGCTTGTATGCGCAAAGAATCTCCTCCGGTGCCATCCGTGGCTGCCAGACGAAAAAACTACTCCCACCAAAGTCACCGCTGTCATCACCTTCCTCCCTACAATGGCAATCAGCTCTGTATGCTCTCGTTGGCGTGCACTTGCGCTGTCGGCACCTAGTTTATGGGCGAACCTAACAGTCACGACACACACCACCATGAACGAAGCAGCTATCTTTTCTGGCTTTACCGACACAGTTAATCGATATCTGACAAGATCGGGTGCTTCGCCAATAAGGCTTACACTCACTATACATGGTTTCACCGACGCTACGGAGGTTCCCGCCCTAACCCACCTCATAGAGCATGCTCAGCGTTGGAAAACGTTCGAGTATAAGGGACACTACTCATTAACAAAACACAGCATGCTCTCCGGAGTCCGCTTTCCTTTACTTGTAGAGTTGGACAATCGCTTTGAATCGAATCTGACAAATCTTTTCGGGCATTGCTCGAAACTGCATACCATTTCTATCTCTCAGAGCATTGGGACAATACCCGGGACTCGGCTACGTCATCTCGATTTTTGTGGCCTGTTGTCACTGACAGACTTGGATGAAGCTCTTCGCAGCTGTCCATCTCTGAAGTCTCTCAAGTTGGGTCTTATGATGAATAGCGTTCTAAAGGAGGACGCACTGCGGTATTATAACATCACAGCGCTTACCCTTATCAATGACGCATCATCAGAGACACTGTTTTCCTCATTCAATTTTCCTTACTTGAATACCCTTGTAGTGGATGGCCGTGTGATTAAATTGCTGCCAAACAACTTTCCTTCATTCATCACCCGATCCTGTTGTATGATTACCTCGTTCACCCTCCTCGGCATGTCTATGCATGACTCGGACCTTATTGCGGTGCTTCGAGTCATGCCAGCCCTACTTCATCTTGAAGTTGACCAGCTTTCGAACGCCAAGCGTAATCCAATCACTTCACATCTCATCTCAAGGTTAACTCACCGCCAATCCACTGCTACTGTCCTAGTTCCAGAACTACACAGTCTGCATTTGAGATATGAACCTTCAGGTGAGTTTGACGATGCCGCTTTTGTTAATATGGTTGAGTCACGCTGGTTCAAACCGGGCTCGGAGTTATCTGCAGAGATGTTGGCAATGGGGAGAAATTCTATCCGGTCGGTCGTTCTCAAGTTTACCTCGCGAGAAGTCGATGTGGACATCTATATGCCGCTATGGGTTTTGGACGCAGTGGGGTTGAGAGTAGTGGTTTCTGGAACAAATGGAGTGCAGGTATAACGCTGTATACTAATGATTCGGGTGATGTTTGACGTGCGTTTGGATTTGTGATATTGTATTTGTACAAAAGTTTTCTGGTTTTCGTGTCATTTGACATTTTAGTACCTCGCACTGCTACTGTATTACTTACTTCTGTCTATAGTAGGCTGTGGGTTTCGTTGTATTGATTTGTGCAAAGGCCCACAGTTACGGTGCTTATTCGAAAACCCATCTCTTCAGACTCCTCTTCCATCTTGCGGGTGACGTGTAAATCTCCGCTTTAAGAATTTTTTTGTCTCATCTTTGGACTGCGTTACAGTGTTTTCATGCTACTCTCGTCTGCAGGCACGTAAAAGACTAACGGGAATAGTGGAGCCCAGCCCCAGAAGCTGATAAAAAAAGATTGCTACGGAACATTTTCGCACGGAGAAAGACCAGCAAAGGAAACGATATCAAGCATCAAGCATCCTCGAACACGCTGAGGGGGTGTTATCAAGTACCCAGCCGGCCTTCTTAAAATCTTATTAGTCAAGTGGACCGATCATAGTTATTCACAGGAAAAGCACACAAAAAGGAGAGGTAAACTGCGAGGAAGAAGATAGAACATTAGTGGGGTTGAATCTGGACAGACCTTTATCGAACTTGACGCGTAAAGCTGCTTCCTAGCTCAGACCAGGTCGGGAGGATGAAACTCTGGTTACCAAAAAAGCCAATACGCAAATAGAAGGTATGCATTCATTAATCCTGAATGCCACTTGGTCCCGATTTCCTAACGTTCCTCGTAGCCGTCCACTCGCAGCCAACGACATTTAACCATCCCCGTCCAACGAGACCAACAAAGACCATGTGCCTATACCGGCTCCTTCACGGTGCGAGATCTATGTCCCGCTGGTTCCTCAGAACCTCAATACGAAGTTCTATATATTGGTTCCTTCGAGGAGTTGAAACGTTGTTGGATGCATCCACGTCCACACTCAGAACTACGCTTGCATCCAGATCATCCGATACATTTTCATCCCCATCCTTTCCCTAAACCGAAATCCCGAAACTAGCCGTGTAACCTCCAACTCCTTACGGCCGCAAATTCGGCTCGGCCCACGCTCCTTGCCTCCACAACCCCACCATCCATACTACCTCGAAGTCACCCGCGTATCCCTAGTCAACCAGATGTTCTACCATGACATCGAACGTGACATGGTATAGCGATGATGCGTCGGGGGTGGGGAGGTTTACTGGCGTTAACGTGAGGGTTGGGGTGACGGCGACAGATGTGAGGCAGACGGGGGGTAGTAGAGTCAACAGGAGGGTTTAATAAGAGTCGGGTTTGGGAGGTGAAGGATTTGAATGCGGATGCAGCGGATAGGGAGGCGATGGAGCTTTCTGGGGGATATATGTTGCGAGTCGGGCATTACAGAGAATATGAGAGGATAGGATATAGAATATGGACGTGGAGGTTGGTCTGCGTTTTGGGGATAAGGCCTTGAGAATTTTTCTTCGCAGGATTTGAAGGCTGTTTGGTTTCGGAAGGAATCGTCCCTCGTTCCTTGGCTCTTTCAGCTCCTCAGTTTCTTGTGGAACGGGTGTTACCATGAACAGATGGACGTAATAAGAGGAGAGTATGGGTTCGAGGGCTTCGCTTTGCGGGATCGCACATCTTCAGAGTTAGGGATGGCTTTATGGTTAGACTATTTGGATTTGGATTTGGATTTGGATTTGGATTTGGATTTGGATTTGGATTTGGATTTGGATTTGGATTTGGATTTGGATTTGGATTTGGATTTGGATTTGGAAAGGACTTCTCCTTGTTCCTTAGTTGTTCTCGCGTGTAAAATCTGTCTAATCAGGCGTGGGCCAGCACCTGAATTTTGGGGCTGGATACGAGGATTCAGCAGGGGATAGATGTCTGAACAAAGACAAGGAATACTGCACGAGATTATAAGCAACAGTCCAATAACGTTCCGGCAAGTACTCACCTTGTTCCATGGTGTGATATGAACATCTCGAAGATTCCGTTCCTCCAAATTTAATCACAGTACCATCTCGCTAACTCGGTAGTCCGACATTTAATGTAGAGTAAGGCCATAGGTGGGAATGAACCTGTTTGTAGAAGTGACAGACTTAGTACCAACTTGAACCACCACAGACAAGAGGAGAGCGTTAACGTTTAACGTTTATACAGTTTCACGATGAATGCGCGACAAGCCTGTAGCCATACAATAATCATATTGATAGAAACCATACGAAAAAAATGAACGAACAAACATGGAACCACCAAGGAGGGGAAGTTAAGCACAGGGCCCTGGAGACTGAAGCGCTGAAAGCTTGCGAGAGGACGCAGCCTATGAGAATAACAGGGCGTGGAGCAGCAGAATACAGTGTCGAAAGGTTTGAGAGCTTTAGACGAGGATCGCCGATGAGGAAGAGATGACCGCAGAATTTTTCTTTGCTGTATCGTCTCTCAGCATTCGATGGTTGTGAAAGTATTTATTTATCCAGAGGACAGCAGAAGTACAATTGGGATATAGAAAGTTTGCCGAGAAATGTCGCGAAGGTCGGTAAAGAAATTGAGCAGGATACAGATGTAATGGAAGTTGTAGAGCAATCAGGTCACTGAGGAAAAAAGGATGAGAAAGGAGATGTTCATGAAACGTATAATGCACGTACATTTATACACCTTCGAGGCTTCAAAATCTACTACATAGTACCACGCGTCCCTTGCAGACAGTGCGTCCGTCCCGCTTGAAATGCCCGCCTGAGCTTCGCCTGAGGGCCATTCTCCTCGTAGACAAAGGTGGCGGAATCGAGGAGATTGGGAAGATGATTGAGAGCCGAATGGGCAGATTTCTTGTTGGTAAGCTTCAAGCATTGGTCTTCAGGCTCTCGATTTACACCAGGAAGACTGACTTTCAGCACCAACGATCTACCGTGCCAGCCGCACTCTGGGTTATCGCATCCATATGACCTTGAGAACGGCCGACATCTGACCGACAATGCCATCTGAGGGAGACACCATGGCTGTGATACGGAGAGTCCGCGTATGGCCATCCGAATCTTTGAACATGTACTCTGCATTAACGAGGCAGTCGACTAATCCATTCTTCAAATCTTGAGATATGTAGCTGCTCAAATGTCTGACGAGATCTGGTGGAAGGAGAAGCCACACTCACAGCTGAGTCTGGACAGACATTTCCCAGAACAGTCTGCGGCAAGTCTGTGGTGTCGTTCGATGTTGAGTACTGAGTGTTGGAATCGGCCCATGAAAAAACCCTGATGTCGGGATGATCGGACCGAGCCCAGATGAGGCTCAATTACTGCGATAGATGAATCCAATTGCAACTACCCTTCTCAAGACGCGTTGAAGGGAACATGCGCCCTGAAACTGAAGATAAAGCTACTCATAAATGTCTTACATACTTAAGGAAGTTAAGCACGTCTGTACCTACCGAAGATATGGTCAGAGATAATTGGAGATATTGGAATCCGTTGTTTGTCATCTCCAAGAGGCTCAAGGTGAATTTCAGACCTTGCTGGCTAAATAAAATGTGGAGGACTAGACGGTTGTTACAAGGCACTATTCCTTTATTTTTGTGTCATCTTTGAGCATCATTCTTCTTTGGTCGCGTTCAGTAAGCGATGACAAGACATGGGATTCACTACGACTTCTGCTCCAGGGAGATGGGTACAATTCCTTGACATCTCGCGACTGGAACTCCAAGGGCTAAGCAAGGAGTTAGTGACGAGGATGGAGGCGTAACGTAGTATAGACACATAAGTAAGTGGAGAAAATATCATGCAAATATAATGAGACAGATTAAAAAAGCGTATCGAGAGGCACTCCAATTATTATACCTGCATTTCATTCCCTACAGTAACGACAACTCTCAATCCCTCCGCATCTAAAACTTGTAGTGGTTGATAGATGTCTACATCAAATTTTTTTCGACGATTGAACTTGAGAACCACAGATCGGATACAGGCTCTCCCCATCGCTAACATTTCTGCAGATAGATCCGAACCAGGTTTAAACCAGCGCGACTGCACCATGCGAACAAAAGCAGGGTCATCAAATTTATGACGAGCAACAAAATGAGGATCAAGGATTCTGGATCCCAAATGAAGACTGTGCAGTTTGGGAACTAGGCAGATGGAAGTAGAATCATGGTGAGTTAGGCTGGAGATGACGTGTGAAGTGATTAGTTCCTCGATAGCATTCCCTGACACAACTTTGAAATGAAGTAGGGTTGGCATAACTCGAAGGGCTGCAATGAGGTCCAAACCATTCACATTTTTTATTTTATAGAGGGCAAATGTGGTGATCATACAAGATGATCTAGAGATAAATGAAGTCAAAGCATTGGCGGTATAGCGGTCATATACCCTAAGCTCCTTTAAGGAAGGAAAGTTGAAAGCAGAGAACACTCTATTTGGAAATGGGAGAGTAAGCGATGTGATGTTATGGTATGTGATCAGAGTGTCACTCTCTCGATAGATAGTAGGATAGTCTAACCGGAGAGATTTTAGAGAAGGGTAGCGGTGAAGAGCTTCTGCCAAATCTGCGAGTGGCAGGCTAAGACTCGAAGTGATTCGGAGATGATCCAGTTGATCATAGAAGAGCATAGATGCGGGACAGGGGAGGGTAAGTGCACGAAGTCTCGGGCAATAGCTGAAAAGATCCAAGTCCCTCGATGTAACCCCCTGCTGAAATTCCAATTCTTCGAGTAAAGGAAAACGGAGTTGGGAGAGTATCCTGTAGTCTATTAATGACTGAAAGTTTCCCCCAAACCTGAATGTTTTCCAGCGATGGGCTTGTTGTGTAAGGGACATTATGGCTGATCTATCATATGCACCCGATGTAGTAAGTGCAAGCGTTAATGGCCAATCGGCTGATCTTGTCAGATATCGAGTAACTTTATTGGTTATGGATTTCTGTGGGTCCTGGCAGCTCGACATATGTACTGTTAGGTTTGCCCAGAGACTAGGAGAGGATAGTGCAAGTTCACGCCAACGGAAGCATACGCAGCTGATCACCATTGTAGGAGGGTCACGCCATTGCCCTGCAGAGCTACAGAGAATGTTTTCCTGCCAGCACACGTCCTGCAAGATAAACAATAAAGTTTCATTTGGCAGTTTGCGTATTGGAGACAGCAGAGAGCGTAGCATGGCTCTTTGAGTCTCCAATTGCTGCCTTTCCGCATGTAAATTGGCTCTCTGAGTCTCCAATCGTTGCTTTTCCGCAAGGATGGCTTCGATCTGTTTTTGGAGGTGAGCAATCTCAGAATCGTAGTCCTCGATATCTTTATCAGCTAGAGCCAGTGTGTTCTTCAGCTCTTCTGTTCTTCTCGGGTCCATCACGAAAGGACCAAACTCCAAGCGAAGTGTTCTATCTATGTCAGATAGTTCTGTAGAGCTGAGGTCTACGCGGGCACGCAAAGACTTTGTGCATCCTGTGGAAAGCAAGGCCATGGTTGAAAGAGTAAAAAGTTACGGAACAAGCGCCAGATCAGCAGGTAAACGCCTCTACTACTCTCACGCGAAATATACATATATTTACTTAAAATATATTTCAACGACAATATTACTAGATCAGAGAAGCATTGCAAGTGCATATGCAAATCTCGCTCGCGCGTCAACCTCGGGTGATGACCCAAGTAAGTATTGGCTCCATAAGGCACTTGGAAGTGGTAAGTACCCGGAGTCTCGGGCAACGCTCGAAAGGATCCAAGTCTCTCGATGCAGTGTGCTCCTGGACGATATCCAATTCTGCAAGTAAAGGAAGATGCAGCTGAGAGATCATGATGTAGTCCGTTAATGACAGTTGTCCCCAATACTTTAATGTTTTCCAGCGATAAGCATGCTGTGTAAGGGTGGATGAAGGAAGTAAATCCTGTTCCTGTACCCGTTATAGTAATTGCAAGGTTTAATGCACAATTACCCGACCTCTCCGATATTGATTAACTGCAGAGTTATAAACAGCCTGGTTTGCGATTTCAGCGTGTATCTCTAGCTGTAGGTAAACCCACAAGGTAGGAGACAATAACGCCAGTTCATGCCAGCGGAAGCAAACTTTTAGAGCTCTGGCAAGGGCAGAGGCATCAAGTCAAACTAAGGAAAGATCAATTAGGAAAGCTATGTTTGTGAGACGGATACGCATAGTTATACGCTGTTAGATGTCAATGAACTTTCAACTTTGAAGACAGCCCAGGAAATCAAAGGTGAAAATGTTTGATGATGGACCAAGTTTTCAGAAACGTGAGCACTTAAAGTAGACAACTTGTCTACTCCTGAGCAAACCTTCTCAAGACGCGTTGAAAGAACTTGCTGTGCACCCAGAAGGATAGTGTCGATGAAGCTCGCCCTATTAAGTCAAATTTTGCGGGCCTGTGCAATGATGAGCCGGCCAAGGAACTCTGCTAGTTGGTGGCGACCAGATGAACTGATGAAGATAAGTTACTTACTAGCAAAGGTCAAACGTGATCAAACATTCAGCAGCACAAAGTTGAGTCCTTGTCAGGACCTTGATTTCCATAGAGGCGGGCTTACAGCATCTATTCCGCTTGATCTCACTGTTCATCTGTTTCTCTCTCGTGGAGACCGTGGCAATGCGGGGCCAAGATGGTGTAATGAACCTGAACGGCCTTGCCGACTTTCTTCTGTACTGTCCATGGTCATGCCACTCGTGTATTCAGCGTCAAGGCCCCCGGTATCAATGACAAGGATTGGTCTTTGAATCTATCTTCGCAGATGGGCAATATCCCGACTCTAATGAACTTGAACCTACTGTACCCATGGGTAACCTTACTTATTACACTATGTACATCATTCAATGATCATACCTGCATCCCATTCATGCCAATAACCACTACTCTCAATCCTTCCGCATCTAAAATCCGTAGTGGTTTGTAAACCTCTGCATCGAGCTTTCGCGTAAAAAACTTAAGAACAACAGATCGGATGGAGGCTCGTCCAAGTGCCAGCATCTCTGCAGACAAATCCGAACCAGGTTTAAACCAGCGCGATTGAACCATGCTAACGAAAACAGAGTCATCAAATGTATCACCAGTATCAGATCTGGATGTCAGATCAAGACTGTGTAGTTTTGGAATTAGAGAGATGGAAGTGGATTGGTGAATTAGGCTTGAGATGAGATGCGAAGTGATTGGACCCTGCGAACGCTCGTTGTGATGAATTTCAAGATGAAGAAGGGCTGGCAGGACTCGAAGAACCTCAATAAGTTCTGAATCAGACATAAGGATATCGCGAAGCGTGAAAGTGGTGATCATACAAGATGATCTGGAGATGAATGAAGTAAAAACATTGGCTTTCCAGTCATGGGAGCCGCCGTATGGCATGTCCATGTAAAGGTTATTCAACGAAGGAAAGTCGAAGTGGGAAAACAGCGTATTTGCTGACCGGGAATTCATAAGAGTAAGCGATGTGATGTTACACCATGTGCCCAGAATTTCGTTTTTTCAGATTGGGATTGCTGCAATAGACAGAGTGCATCTCGAAAGATTTCAGCGAAGGCCATGTGCGAAGGGCCTCCGCCAGATCTATGAGTGAGCCGCCAACAAAATTCAAATGATCCAGTTGATTGTGAGAGAGCTCGGGTATTGACCGTTTAGTGGTAAGTACATGGAGTCTTGGGCAATGCTCGAAAAGATGAAAGTCCCTCATAATATCCAATTCTTCAAGTAGAGGAAAATGCAGTTGAGAGAGTATATGGTCCTTTAATGAGTCATCGCCAAGTTGAAAATACTTGAATGTTTCCCAGCGATGAGCATGCTGTACTACCATGAGAGGAATTAAGGAAGGAATTCCCGTACGACATCGACCCTGTATCGAGAGTGCGAGAATTAGCGGGCAATCAACTGATCTCTCTAGATATCGAGCAACTGTTTCAGTGAAAAAAGTCTGGACGTCAGTATCACTGACCCAAACCGCTAAGTTTGCCCACAAAGCAGGAGAACATAGCGCAAGTTCCCGCCAACGGAAACATACTGAACTGATTGCCATGGTGGGGAGGCAAGTGGTGTCGAAGGAAGGTGTGATTTCGTTGGGATCTTGTTGGCATACAAACTCTAAACTGCGTAATAAAAGTTCGTTTGGCAGCATCCGGATCGGGGACAGCAACGCACAAATTTTGGCTTTTTGCTTCTCCAATCGATGGTTTTCTGCCTCAACAGCCAATATTTGGCGGTGGAGACGGGCCAACTCGAAATCATGGTCCTCGATATCTTTATCTGCCAAAGCTACCATCTCCTCCACCTCTTCAACTGTTTTCGAGTCAATCCCAAATGGGCCAAATTCAGTGCGAAACTTCTTTTCCATTTGCGATAGTTCCGTAGACCTGAGGTCTAGGCGGATATGCAGAGACTTCGTGCATCCTGAGCAAAGCAAGGTCATGTTGAAAGATCGGAATAAGAGAAGTTACGGAATAAGCGCCAGATCCAGGTAAACGGTGAGCGAACTAATACTCTAGTACTAGTGTGTTACTAGATTTGTTACAAATTCATATACAAATTAGATTCTCAACGATTCAGAGTACCCAAGTAGCTCTCTATATTTCCGCCTAACCCAATCCGAAAGCCTCTTGCACGCGCGCGGCCCACCTTGCTCATCATCATCATTGTACCTTTCCCTCCATGAACTCTGATGAAACCAGTCGTTGACTGCCGATCGGTACCGTGAATGAAAGAAGGCAGACAAATGGTTGTGCAGCAGCAGATTTCTGGGTCTGCATAGCAGTGTTTCGGAGTAAACGTGCCAGTTACATTACCATCAGTGATCCTAGAGTTCGCTACACCACTGGACGGAGAGCCATCGGATGACATTTACAGTAAGGCAGAAGATATTGAGGAGTCGAAGAAGATGTGGGTGACGATGAGCTGAACTATTGCCTATTCAGATAGCATTCCTGCTGTGAACACATACTGTACGAAAATATAAGCAACAGTTCACCGACGTTCCGACAGATACTCACCTCATTGTTTCCCCATGCGGTACCATTACCAATATCCTGTTCTGCCAATTTTGACCTTTCCAAGTCACAGGTCATGATACCACCGCACTAGCCAGTGGTCCGTTGTTTGCTGGCGGTGGCCGTAGAGCTATACAAGGAACTAAACGAAGACTACGCCCGAATGACATTTACAGTTCGGATGCCGAATCTGGTTTGGGCAGAAGGTACCGAGAAATCAAAGAAGATGGGGATTGGGCTCCGGTTTTCTAGTGGTCCGCCAGTTATTCGTAGAGTTGTACGAGGAAATAATGATTATGGGTGTCATTGATAGAGATGTCGAATTGGTGTTGGTCAAGAGATACTGAGAGAAGCCGAAGAATGAGCTAGAGTAGTGTGCATTCGAAGTGCATTCTAGATGTAACTGTATGAGAATGGTTCGCAGACGTGCCAGCAGATACTCACCTCGTCCTCCATGTGATCCAAACATCTCCGTTCCTCCACCTGTGCAGGTTACAGTGTCATCATCTTGTTGACTCAGGATTCAATTTCCTAGGGTCCATCGGTGACCGATGACATCGATGACCATAGAGTTATATGAGGGGGAAACAGAGACTAGACCATACGAGGGTGAACTCGGTCGTATGTAGAATACCGACATAACGTGTACACACGTAGGAATGAGGTGAGAATGAAGCAAACTTCTGCTGAAGTCCATTGCGCAGTGGAAACAATGGCTGGGAGAAATTTCAGCACCGTAGAGCAGTCTGGATCATGATGCGTGTCTCACCAACAAAACACGATGTAATCAGCTTGCTTCCTCAAACGTGTCGGTTTTTACCAGCGTACCGACACGTATCATTTCATTCATGTACAGTGGAATTTTGCGATGAATGTGTGACGAGTCCTGTATCCGTTGTGAAAATTGAGAACTAAAGCGATAAAACTGCGAAAACTGCGCACAAGCAGAATGAACAAGCGGTAGCGTAGAGCGGCAGAGCTGTAAAAGGGATTGAAAAAGCTTCAGACGAGGTTCATCCCTGAGGAAGTCTTGGTTGTGATACTAAGAGGACCGTAGATAACTGTTTGCTTCGGTAGCGGCGAGTGGCCAGGTTTTGTAAACCAGCAAAGGAATCGAGCAGGATATGAATGTCATACAAGTTTTGTAGCAAGAGTTCTGACAAGGACAGAGTCATCAAGTCAATCTAAGGAAAGGGCAATGAGAAAAGCAATGTTTGTGAGATGAATAATACACGCACAGTTATACACTGTTAGATGTCAATGAACTTTGAAGACAGCCCATGAAATCGACGTGAAAAAATTTGATGACGGGCTGATCGGATCGAATCTGTAGAAACATGAGCGCTTAAAGTAGATAAATCCTTCTCAAGACCAACTCAAGACGCGTCGACGCGTTGAAAGAACTTGCTGTGCACCCAGATCAAGGATTGATAGTATTGATGAAGGTTGTCCTCTTAAACCAGATTTTGAGGGCCTGCACAATGATGAGCTGGCCAAGGAACTCTGCTAGTCGATGAAGATAAGTTACGAGCAAAGGTCAGATGAAGGAATCCTTGAGGAATTCAAACATTCAGCTGCAGCTCCAAGCACAAATTTCGTCTCCTTGATTTCCACAGAGGTGGACTTGGAGCATCTATTCTGCTTGATTGCACCGTTCATCTGTTTATCTTTCATGGAGGACTGTGGCAAGGCTGCGTCGAGATGTACATTGAACGTGAACGGCCACATCAACTTTCTTCTGCACTGTCTGTGGTTATGTTGCTCATGTGTTTAACAGCGTCGGGGCCCCTGGTATATCAATAACAAGGATTCGGTGTCTCACTCTTACTGGGGTCTTGCTGATCGTAACGACTTAAGAAAAATGGTCTTTGAATCTATCTTCGGAGATGGGCAATGTCCCGACTCTGACAAACGTGAACCTACTGTACCCAAGGGTAGCCGGAGAGCTAATCAACCAAGCTCGACGTTGAACGTTGAGATTTGAATCTCTAGATGGAAAAGGTGGGTGCACTCTATATATATATTGTTTTCTTCCCAATTCAGGCTCGAAGCTTGGAATCCATCTCAACATCCTCTTGCACTTAAGCCGGGACGGTGCAGCGGTTATAAAAGCTCCTGGGCTCTTTATTGGGGGTATTATATAGATCGCTCTGTGTACGGATCTGTGGAATCCACAAATCCGTACACTGAGTGATCCACATGATTCCCCGTGCCGAATGCTGTACAAAGTATAGAAGCCTTTAATGTCTTGTTGATTGTTGGTCCTAGATTTTTCAGACCATATCCATTCTCCATTGGATGGCGATTGGTCTTTCTATTTTGTTGCACAGTTGGCATGCATTCTCAGTCCTCTAAGCTTTGCTGAGGGATGTCCAAGACCAAGAATTATCCGACATTGGTGTGCATGGAAGGAGAGGGACGTGACGGCAACCACCGTAAAGACTCGATGACTATAAACAAAGACGCGACAAGCTAAGCTATTTCTCGTTGTTTGAATTAAATCCCTTCGTTTGTTACTGGATGAATGGATCGGCACGCCAGAAAAGTTGCTCATATTTTCTTGCAGTTCATATCGCCTACTCATAACAAACCCAAATCTTGTAATCCAGAGGTTTGCACACGCGAAAACTAGCTTAGAGCTGTAAATGCTCCTATTTAATAATATGATATGAGCTAGACCTGTACGCCTAGCAGCTATTGTAGGCATCAGATTTACCTGTCCATGTAAAAGACTACTTCAAGAACAAGTTTTCGAGGCAATTATCCTGTTCCACACATACCTCATTCCTCCCCCGAACTCAACTCCCTGTCCATCTCAGATTTAGGACAATTGACCCCCAGAAAAAAGGTTCAGTAACCTCGCCGTGTGATGTGTCCCCCTGCTTCATCCTATCGACTTTTTTCAGTAAGAACTACCTCGTGATGGTACCCAATGTAAATAAACCACTGCAGGTAGTGCAGTAATGGGGAATCCCAACGAATCCAAAAAGATTTGATACTGCAAAAAGGAGAAGTGACGGAACTGAAAGCTGCTCTTACACTTGAGGAGTTGTGTTGCGGCAGGACATGCTGGAGTATTTCGAGTCCATGAGTTTCCGCGGCGACATTCAAGAGCACATTCTACTACTGATCGGCAATAACCCTCCCTGGGGAGGCACAAATATTCAGGCTTTCATGGTGTGGCAGAGCTACAGAGCAAGCAACTTTCTGAAACCTAGTAGAAGCACGGGTGTGGTAGTGGAGGATGTGCTGCGTCAGAAGGACGAGAGGCCACCCACCTTCCTCAAACAACCGGTTTTATAGAGCTGTTTCAGCGACAGTTTACAATTGGATCAAGTTATAAACAACAGAATACTTAATACACGCCAACGTATTTAAGTATCATACCATCACTCCATTCTTCCCAGTAACCACTACTCTCAATCCCTCTGCATCTAAAACCCGTAGTGGTTTGTAAGTTTCTGCGTTGAGTTCTCGCGAAGTAAGCTTGAGAACAACAGATCGGATAGAGGCTCTTCCGTGTGCTAACATCTCTACAGACAGTGTCGAGCCTGGTTTAAACCAGCGCGATTGAACCATGCCAACAAAAACAGAGTTGTCAAATGCAATGGAAGTAGAATCAGATTCCAGATAAAGACTGTGTAGTTTTGGGACTAGACAGATGGAAGGGGACTGGTGAATTAGGCTTGAGATGAGATGCGACGTGATTGGAACCTCGGAACCTGGTAGTTTACGAATGTAAATGTCGAAATATGACAGATCACTATGGCGAATTTTGAGATGAAGTAGGCTTGGCAGGACTCGAAGAACCTCAATCAGTTCCGAATCAGACATAACGACGTCGTAAAGCGTGAAAGTGGTGATCATACAGGATGATCTGGAGAGGAATGAAGTAAAACCATCAGCTGCCCAAACAGCATGTGTGAGGTATACCATGGCAAGGTCATTCAACGAAGGAAAGTTGAAATGTGATAACACGATATCTGAGGTTGGGCCATCCCCAAGCGTAAGCGATGTGATGTTACTCCATGTGCCCAGCGTGCCATCCTCTGCTTCGGCGACGCAGCCAAATTCAAGAGATTCCAGAAAGCTAGGCCATGTATCCGGGGCTTCGTCCTCTACATCGGGATTGGAGATACCACCTAACTTGAGAGATTTCAGAGAAGGCCATGTACAAAGATATTCTGCCAACTCTCTGACCGGCCGAGCATGAAAATCGAGATGATCTAATTGATTGTACATGGGCTTGGGTATTGGCCCCGGAACCGAGGGAGTAGTAAATACACGGAGTTTCGGGCAATGCTCGAAAAGACCCAAGTCCACGTCCTGGTCGATAGCCAATTTTTCAAGCGAATGAAAATGCTCGTTGGAGAGTATGTTGTGTTCCGTTAATGACTTTTGTCCCCAATATTCGAATGTTTTCCACCGATGAACATGCTGTGTAAGGGAGGTTATCGCAGGAATTCCCGTTTTAGCAGCTGTTACAACAAGCTTAAGTGTTAATGGACAATCACGCGATCTCTCCAGATATCGAGCAACTGCAGTGGAAACAGCCATATTGCGATAGCTTACTTGGACATCTAGGTTTGCCCACAAACTAGGAGACAATAGTGCAAGTTCCCGCCAACGGGAGCATACGGAGCTGATTGCCATTGTAGGAAGGTGAGAGATGACGAAGCAAGGTTCGATCCGGTTGGGAGTTTGTTGGCATACGAACTGGAAAATGAGCAATAGAAGTTCGTTTGGCAGCCTCCGGATAGGGGACAGCAAAGCCCAAAGTTTGGTTCTTTGCTTCTCCAATCGTTGTTTTTCTGCCTGAACAGTTGAGATTCTGTCGTAGAGGCGAGCTACCTCAGAATCACAATCCTCGATATCTTTATCTGCCATAGCCAACATCTCCTTTAGCCCTTCAGCTCTTTTCGAGTCAACCACAAATGGTCCAAATTCTGAGCGAAGTCTCCTTTCCAGTTCCGACAGTTCCGTAGAGCTGAGGTCTACGCGTATATGCAGAGAATTCGCGTGTCCTGTGCAAGGCAAGGTCATGTTGAAATCGTAAGAAGTGTGATAGAATAAGTGCCCAATTCAGCAGCTACTTGTATAGGTGGCGGGCTCGGGCTCGGCCGGAACAATCAACACAGTTCTAGAAGAGACTAAGTAGGGTAAAGGACAATAGATGATGTATTGAACAATAACTTGATCATAACAATGAACCACGGCGTTACAGCTTGGTTGCTCGTATACTCGCGATCTTATCGCGTCGAGTCCTGCCTAGGCGAGCTCATGCATATGCGAAGTAACTCATATGGACCAGTTACAACTTTCCATAGCATATTATACACACACGTCGTTCCCCGGGACCATGGGCAATAAACAGGAGCCAAAAAAAATGTTTGAATTTGAAAGTAGTTCGCCTCCAGGTACAGAACGCGAAGCTTCTCTCGCTGCCACCGATGCGGATGCTGCCAAACGAAGTTTTGTTGCACATCTCCCAGCTTGTATGCGCAGAGAATCTCCTCCAATGCCATCCGTGGCTGCTAGAAGAGAAAAGTAGAACCACCAAAATCATGACTGGGCCCTGTTATCGCCTCTCTCCCTGCAATGGCAATCAGCTCTGTATTCTCTTGCTGGTGTGCACTTGCCCTATCGGCACATGTTTAAGGGCAAGCCTAACAGTGACAACACACGCTACCACGAATGAAACAACAATCTTTTCTGGCTTCATTGATATAGTTAATCAATATCTGACAAGATCGGGTGCTTTGCCATTAAGGCTTGCACTGATTATAAGTGGTTTCACCAATGCTGGAGAAAATGGGAACGAGCTATTCTTACCTTTGAGAGACTCAATGAGTTGCATTGCCGCAGCGCATGCTGAAGCATTTCAGGCCGCGAGCGACCTTGGCGACATTTAAGAGCCCATTAACCTTCCCTGGGGAGGAATAAAATATTCAGGCCTTGAGGGTGTAGCAGAGCTACAGAACAAGCAGTTGAGGGCAGCTCTATGGAACGCAGTCGGAGCACAGGTGATAGTGACAGAAGTGACGTGTCGGACGGGGAAGAGTTCACCCACCTTCCCTGAAGGAGAACCAGCCTTGACAACCTGTTTCTGGGACATTTTACAATTGGATCAAATTAATGGACAACAGCATACTTAATACACTATGCACGCTAACGTATTTGAGTATCATACCTGCACCCCATCCTGTCCAATAACCACTACTCTCAATCCCTCCGCATCTAAAATCCGTAATGGTTCGTAAACGTCCGCACTGAGTTCTCGCGAAGCAAGCTTAAGAACAACAGATCTGATGGAGGCTCTTCCAAGTGCCATCATCTCTGCAGACAAATCCGAACCGGGTTTATACCAGCGCGATTGAACCATGTTAACGAAAACAGAGTCATCAAATGTATTATCATTGTCAGAATTGGATTTCAGATCAAGACTGTGTAGTTTTGGAATTAGAGAGATGGAAGTAGATTGGTGAGTTAGATTCAAGATGAGATGCGAAGTGATTGGACACAGTGAATCCTCGCGGTGATGAATTTCGAGACGAAGAAGGGCTGGCAGGACTCGAAGAACCTCGATAAGTTCTGAGTCAGATATACAGATGTCACGAAGCGTGAATGTGGTGATCATACAAGATGATCGGGAGATGAATGAAATAAGAACATCGGCTTTCCAGCGAAGGGAGTTGCTCCATGAATGGGAGCCAATGGCAACATTATTCAAGGAAGGAAAGCTGAAGTGGGAAAATAGTACATCTGCTGACTGACCATCCAGAAGAGTAAGCGATGTGATATTACTCCATGTGCCCAGAATTTCATCATTAATTAGATTGGGATCGGTGTGATAGAAACCCTTCATGTGGAAAGATTTCAGTGAAGGCCATGTGCGAAAGGCTTCCGCAAGATCTATGAGTGATGTACCAGCAAAATTCAGATGATCCAGTTGATTGTGAGAGAGCTCGGGTGTTGACTGTCTAGTGGTAAGTACCCAGAGTCTTGGGCAATGCTCGAAAAGATGAAAGTTTGTCCAAATATCCAATTCTTCAAGTAGAGGAAAGTGCAGTTGAGGGGGTAGGTGGTCCTTTAATGAGTAATCTCCGGAATACTTGAATGTTTTCCAGCGATGAGCATGCTGTGCCATGAGAGAAATTAGGGAAGGATTTCCCGCACAAAGACCCTTTGTTGAGAGTGCCAGCGTTAGTGGACAATCCCCCGATCTCTCCAGATGTCGAGCAACTTTTTCAATAGTCTGGGCATCAGGATTACGGATATAAACCGATAATTTCGCCCACAAAGTAGGAGAACATAGTGCAAGTTCCCGCCAACGGAAACACACAGAACTGATTGCCAGTGTAGGGAGGCGAGTAATGTCGAAGGAAGATTTGAATATGTTGGGATCTTGTTGGCATACAAACTCTAAACTGCGTAATAAAAGTTCGTTTGGCAGCATCCGGATCGGGGACAGCAAACGCACAAATTTTGGCTTTTTGCTTCTCCAATCGATGCTTTTCTGCCTCAACAGCCAAGATTTGGCGGTGGAGACGGGCCAACTCGAAATTGTGGTCCTCGATATCTTTATCTGCCAAAGCCACCATTTCCTGCACCCCTTCTACTGTTTTCGAGTCAATCACATACGGACCAAATTCTGTGCGAAGCTTCTTTTCCATTTGCGATAGTTCCGTAGACCTGAGGTCTAGGCGGCTACGCACAGACTTCGTGCATCCTGAGCAAAGCAAGGTCATGTTGAAAGAAAAAGAAAGTTACGGAATAAGCGCCGGATCTAGTAGCTACACGCCCTGAGCGAAACTGATATATAATACTATTGCTAGATTCAGAGATTGTTACAAGTTCGTATTCAAATAAGATTCCTCAGTGATTTGCAAGCTTGCCCGTCGACCTCCATCAGCACCAACCAAACAGTATCCAGTATTAGTAGCTCTAATCTTTTGGTACATCTCCCACACATCCGCCTAACCCAATTCAAAAGCCTTTTGCACGCACGTCGCCCGTCCGTCGTCCTGCTCATCATCATCGTCGCATCTCTCCGTTCCGATGAACTCTAATGAAACGAGTCGTTGACTGCCGATCGGTACCACGAATGAAAGAGTTAGAGGCAAGCCACTGAACGAAGGAATACAAATGATCATGCAACAGCAGATTTCCGGGTCGGTAGAGCAGTTTTCGGGGCAGACATGCCAGTTACACTACTATCGTGGAGTCAAAGACGATGCGGGTGACGATGAGCTGGAATTGCGCATTCGGACTACATCCTGGACCTAACGTATAATATGAAAATATGAGCAACAGTTCACCGACGTTCGAGCAGATACTGACCTTCATGCGATACCAACATCTCGAAAGACTCTGCTCTTCCTGTCCGAGTCCGATTTCCGGCGGTCCGTTTTTGTTTTTCGCTGGAGGTGACCGTAGAGTTGTATGAGGAGGATAACGGCCTGAACTTCAGATGCCAATTCTATGCCGGGCGGAATGTCTTGAGGAATTGGAGAAGATACGGGGTGACGATGAGCTGGAGTATTGCCTTCGAAATGTATTCCGGACGCAAATGAACACTGTACGAGAATATGAGCAAAAAGTTACCGACATCCCGGCAGATACTCACCTTATCCTCCGTGTGATAAAAACATCTTGATATACTCCGTTCCTCCAAGTTGAGTCCATCGGTGACAGTAGAGTTGTATGAGAGAGGAAACAAGACCATGAACTATTTGTCGAATCCCGCTCACAATGGACACGATAGTTGGGAGATTATCCATCCGCCTTGCCAACGAAACGGCTTCCTCAAGCGTGTCGGTTTTCACTAGCGTTTCATCGAATCATTCGTGTTGTATAGTGCAGCGAAATTCTCGCGATAATGGCGCGATGAATCCTGCAACCATTGTGAAAATTGATAATCAGAGCGATAAAAGCTACAAAAACTGGGTACAAACCAAACGCGGAACCAAGGCAATTGCTTAGCCGAGTAGAGGGTAGAGCGAGGAGCAGCAGAGTGAGAATGCTGCAAAAGTGATTGACAGAGCTTCTGCCGAGGTTCACCGAAGATGAAACTTTGAAATTTGAAGTGTTCGGTGTTAGAGCTCTAGAGGACCATCGAACTTGAAGATTGTTTGCCTCGGTGACGCCGAGTGACCAGGTGTTGGAAGGCAAAGAAATCAAGCAGGATATGCCATGAAAGGTTTGGAGTAAGCAAGAGCTGTGGCAAGGACAGAGCAATCGAGGAAAGGACAATGGAGAAAATTTGAATGATGGGCCGATCGGACCGAATTCTTAGAAATTTGAGCGCTTAAAGTGTTTCTCAAGACGCATTGAAACGACTCACTGTGTGCTGCGCCCAGAACGATAGCATTATGAAGCTCATATTCTCAAACAAAGATCTTGCGGGCCTGTGCAGCGATGAACCAGCCAAGGCGCTACTCTCCGGGAGTCCACTGGTTGGTGGCGTCCGTGTCGGATGACTAGTAAAGGTCAGAACGTCCGACAAAGGTTCGACGTTCAACGTGAAGCTGATCTGGGCTGCCAGAAAGATGTTGTTCATCTCTTTCAATCTCGTGGAAAGACCATGCGCTGGACCAAGATGGTGCAATGAAACTGATGCTTACCTTCCTGGCCACCAGAGTGATGGCCGTGAACGCGTGAAAGGTTTCCTCGCCGACATTCAACGGTTTCCGCACTATTCCTCGTGTGTCCGACGTCAAGACCCTGTTATCAATGAGAAGGCTTTGGTTTCTGCGGCCTCACTCTCACTGAGACAGGATTTCGCCGATCACAAGACTTCCAGAGGAATGGGTTCGGAGTTTATCTTCGCAGATGGCAATGTTCCGAAACTCTGAAAAAACTCGAACATACAGTACCAGTAAAGGTAGCCGGACTAGATACAGAGCTAACTAGCCAAGCTCGACGTTAGACTCTCTTGATAATAAAGGTAAGTACTCTTTGAATCTACGTCCCAACATTCAGCTCGGCGATACTTTTTTTCTGGAAAGCTCCTGGGTTTACGCTGTCGGGCATAGTAACCGAACCACAAAATTACCTCAAGCATGTTACCAAAATATCTCGACACAGCCTACGAGACTACGATTTTTTACAGGTGAGATTTGTGTCACGAAAAAAGCCCCCAAGGGTCCCGATTATCGTGCACCATTGGGAAAAGTTATGCAGGATGCAGAAGTCACCCTAGTGTCTGCTCCGGATTGATCACAGTGATTACTCCCGCACCTATTGGTGAATGCCAAATCTTTAGTGATCTGCAGCACCCTACGTTGACGCCGCTTTGCGTTACAACATTATACACTGTTTGTATCAACGCCGCGATGATAGCACTGAAAATGCTCATGTCGAAACAGCCATCTCGATACAACGTCACGTTTGCATTGACCAGCCTACTAAAAGAGACATATAGCAAGCAGATATCTTGTCAGCCAAAGTTCTGCGCACCCGAAACTTACCGATCTGTTCCAACATGAATATCTCAACCTCAAGCCCCAGCTTGGAGCCATGAAATCTCCGATTTATGAGCTAGACATGTAGGTGTACCAGTGTAACGATGATTCGATCTACCTCTCCATAGGTATAAAAAAGAATTGAACCCCCAGTTCCTGAGTCAGTAGTTCGCTTCCACACGTACCTCATTGCTTCCCGGAGCCCAGTCTCCATCCCAAGTTCAGGATATTGTCCCTTAGAAAATCATCAATAGCCTCGCTGTATGACATGTCCCCTGCTTCCCCCTGCTAGGTTTGACTGCATTCAATAAGACCCACTTCACGACGGGTACCCAATATAGATAAACCCTCCAGGTAATGCAGTTATGCCGAATCCAGAAAAATAAGATACTGCGACAAGGAAGGGGAAGTGACGGGACAGAAAAACAGGGGGGATAGTAGCAGAAATGACATGTCGAAAAGGACGAGAATTCACCCTCCTGTCGCTCCCACCTTCCCCAAAGGGAACCAGCTTGACGAGCCGTTTTTGGGGCACTTTGCAATTGGGTCAATTATAGACAACAGGATATTTATTTCACATACGTATTGAGGTATCATACCTGCACCTCGTTCTTCCCAGCAACCATTACTCTCAAGCCCTCTGCATCTAAAATCCGTAGTGGTTTGTGAGTGTCTGCGTTGAGCTCTCGCAAAGCAAGCTCGAGAGCAACAGGTCGATAGAATCGCATTCCAGATAAAGCCTGTGTAGTTTTGGAACTAGAGAAATGGAGGAGGATTGGTGATTTAGGCTCGAGATGAGGTGCGAAGTAATTATCTTCTGGGAAAGAGCCAAGCAGAGTTATATCTAGTACTTATGTCCGATACGTTTTTTCGTACAACGAGCCTTGCAACCCCCTCATTGATCATCAATTGATGCTTTGTCTTGACAATGGATGGAGACGGCAGTTGAACTTCGAGAGGACAAAGGTAGTAGTGTTTTAGTATATATATATATATATGATGAAAGATAAGTATATCCGATCCCTGTACAGCTGATATTTTGTTTCAAACAGGTTTGAATAGGACACACTAGGACATACTACCATTTCCGTATCCAAATCCACCAGACGGGCGCACGGTGATACTTATCCGTATCAGCTTATCCTACTTGTCCCATCTTGCCCGTGAATCCCTGTTACCAATGAACCATAGATAGAGGAGGTCAGGCTATGTCAGGCCGTCCTGGTGTGGCTCACAGCGCACACATGTGCAACTCTCGCCTTCTTTCCTTGGCTGCTGCCGAATCCGGTATCAGGACACTATTTTCGTCTTATGGGAATGGCCAGTTGTAACTTTCCCAAAAACTTTATTTCCAAATTCCAATTTTGACAAAAATTCATCATTTGGTTTATTGGACGTAAGTACAAGAAGTCATCCGTTGACTTCTAGTTGTATACAAGGCCATACCTGAATAGGTAGTATATGTTGCCTTGATTATATTTTTTTAATTTTAAGAGATTAACCAAAATAGGTACATCAGCGCTGGCTGTTTTTTCTGATTATGCGCGGTAAAGAATTTTGTATTATTGGAAGACTGGGAATATTTGTGTCTATTCTTAGCCATTTGATCAATTAATCTAATACACTTGGTCATGAAAATGATTATTGATTGGCCAAGACTAGAGAATCGGATGCTACCGGTAAAAATATCAACTTAGAAGAAGGATCTTTGATCATTATTCGGGTGGGTAGTTGATTAATTATTTGTGGATGGCTGACTATAAGATAGCACCCAAAACCAGGTGGCTTGCAGCTCTCTCCCCACGATATTTATTTTAGTCAATTCCTTGCCGGAAACTTATCGCCCCGGATGCATCAGGAAGAGTATATAATCCCCAGGCAAATATCTTGCGGGGACAATGGCGTATGTGTTATTGATGGTGGTGGTGGTGGTGGTACTACTACTACTGATAGTGCCCCTACCCTGACCCCTACCAGTAGTTCTACCAGCTCTACAAGCAGTTTCACCAGCACTCCCAGTTCCACTAGCTCTACTAGCACTAGTAACACTGTTTCACCTTCTACACATTCAACAACAGATAGTCCCCAAGCTCCAACATTGGCCTCGCCTCCAGGGGAAAAGTTCGTGAACTTCTCCATGACAAGCGCTCATGGAAATTGATCAACTATTCATACACCTAGTCCAAGCTTGACGGAGCTCCAGACTGTTACCTCCTCTTCATCTACAATAACGTTGACCACAATAACATCAAGGTTTGTTTAGCTCACTCTTCAAATAGCCCTTAAACTCCCATTTTTCTGAAACTATCTATTAATTAGTGTTTCAGATATTGTAACTTCAAATCAGAATGTTTCTACAACCTTGCCTAACTTAACGTCGCCGGGAAGCATCGCTATTACCAGTGCTTCATTGACAACGCCTTCAACAATAAGGTTTGTTGTATCCATCCTCACAACATCCTCATTTTGATCCTTTCAAAGCCAATCTCCTTCAAGTTTGACCAGTGCTACAACCCCCAAGCATATTCTTTCCACGGGTGCCATTGTAGGAACTGTGATTGGATCATTGCTCTTTGTCCTTGCTGCAAGCATAGGTATTTTCATGCTTGCGTATCGACGACGACGTCGGTATCAAGCAGTCATAACAAACCTGGGTCGAGTCTCTCCTTTAATAGATGCATCGCGTGAGGGAGGCATTAGCACCATTCCTAACGAGATGACAGCCACCCCACAAGAAAAGAAGCAACGGCATAGTCATCTCAATCCCACTTCCAGATCTCAAACTGAACCCGAGTCCGAAATGCGCCCCTCAGACCTAGACCCGCCATTGCTACCCTCTCTTACCTCGGCTCCACCACAGGGAGATGTGTATCCGGATAATACGCGAGTAACAATAGAAGCAGCCATAATTGGGAGGATGGCAGAGCATATACATCATCTTGAATCTCAGCTTGTAGGGGATGGAGTCTCAGAGGCACCTCCGCCCCCATATGTATCTTCATGATGTATAGCGAGAGTTTCACCCTTATTGCATCTCACTTCATGGTATGGCTCATGTGGAGTAGGGAGAGGGGGGATTTGGGGTGTATGGTAGTACTACTCTGTATGTCTGTATGTGGTATATCTCCCACACATCTGCCTAACCCAATTCGAAAGTCTCTTGCGCGCGCGCGGCCCATCTTGCCCACATCATCGTTATCTTTCCCTCCTGATAAAATCTAATGAAGGAAGACAAATGATCATGCAGCAGCAGATTTCCGGATCGGCAGAGCAGTGTTTCGGCCAGTTGCATTACCGTCAGGCCGTAGAGTTCGCCACACCACTGGGCGGAGAGCCATCGGATGTCATTTGCAGTAGGACAGAAGATTTCGCGGAGTCAAAGAAGATGTGGGTGACGATGGACGTAAACACATACTGTACGAGAATATGAGCAACAGTTCACCAACATTCTGGCAGATACTCACTTCGTTCCTCCATGCGATACCAATGTCTCGAAAGACTCTGTTCGACCTGTCCAGGTCACAGTACCACCGCCGCGCTAGCTTGGGATTTGATTTCTGGTGATCTGTCGTTCGCTGGAGGTGAACATAGAGTTGTACGAGGGAACAAAAAAGGCTAGGGCTGAACATCATTTGCGGTTCGGATGCTGGAAGGTACTGAGCACTCGGAGAAGACGCGGGTGATGATCGATGATGAGCTGGAATAGCGCTTGTTTGAACTGCATTCTGGACGTAAACATGATAAAAGAATACTGTACGAGAATATAAGCATCAGTCCAACAGCATTCCGACAGATACTCACCTTGTCCATGCGATACAAATAAGTATCTCGAGAGACTCCGTTTTCATCTCGTTGACTCGGGATCCAAACTCTTGGGGTCCGTCGGTGACCAATGATCATAGAGATGTACGAGGGGGAAAAAGAGACTAGACCATACGAGGGTGAACCCGTTCGTACGTAGCACAACGTCACCTCGACTCCAGTGGCAAACACGGACAAGATGAGAATGTCGACTAGAGAAGTGATCATGAGAAGTGATCATGGGCGATTGAACCGAACCTCTGCTGAAGCTGAAGTCCGGTGCGCAATGACATGAGGAATTCCATCACCGTAACGCAGTCGTGGTGCTCGTCTCGCCAGCGGAACGCGATGTCAATCTCTTGTTCCCTCAGACGCGTCGGTTTTCACCAGCATATCCTATATCATCGATATCATCATTCATGTTGTAGATGACGTAGAACGATAGGCCGTGGAGCAGAACAAGGCGTTGACAGACGAGGTTCGCCGGCGAGGAAGTCTTGGTTGTAAGAGGACCATTTTGCCTCAGAGTTTTGAATTTATGAAGGCCAGTAGTAATATCATAAGTGCTACCGGAATATAGGAAGTTTGCTGAATAATGGCGCAAAGGACCAGGTGTTGTAAACCAGTAAAGGAATCGAGCAGGTCATGAGTTTGAAAGTTTTGTGGCAAGCGAGAACTCTGAGAAGGACGGAGCAAGCAAGTCAATCTAATAAGGAAATAACGATGAGAAAAGCGATGTTTGTGAGGCGGATAATGTACACACATACCGTTAGATGAAGACAGCGACAAAATCTCACTCAGATGAAATCAACCCGTGGAAAAATGATGGGCCGATCACTACGCCAGCGTCAAATAATAACGGGCGAAATTTTTTCCGAAATTATTGCTGTAATCACTTACCTTTTTCGATAAGAATTTCGGTCGAAATTGGTTCCCTTTTTCGTGTGAAAAATAAATTGAAAAACAAACAGAATTTCGCTCGTAAATCTTTGATAATTTCATCTGAAAAATCTATTGTAATTCATTATCTTTTTCGATAAGAATTTCGCCCGTAATCTGTTATCTTTTTCGGACGAAAAAGATAATGAAATTGCTTATCTTTTTCGCTCGTGATTAGTTAAAAATTTCGAGCGATATTTCTACAAGGCAACAACTGGACAATGATTGGGCAGGAACTGGGCAAGAACTGGGCAGTTCGGTCATGTGATCTGCATCTGCCAGGACTTCATCTGTCTTAACATGACTTTCAGTATCATACAGGATAGGTATTCATGGCAGCGCCAGTAATCACGTGCCATTCATCACAACGAAACTCCGAACATGGGAGAAAAAGTGGATTTTAGAATCAGGCATACTGAGCCACCGCCTAGTACCACTCTTATCAACTCGGAAATCACTCAAGATGTAGAGCCACAGACACGTCCTCCCTCTCTAACTCATCAACGTCTTTGTCCTGCAAACAAAGCGCACACTGGAAATCCAAACTTGAAGCTTTGAAGCCAGGATGGTTGGAAATAAGTTTCCCACACTGCCAGGATCGAGGCAGAAGGCAGAGCTGGGCAGATGTGTGGTGGTTAAAAGCTGCAGTTTCTTGTCTGGAGTTTCGTGTGGTGACTGGCACTCCAATACATTGTATCCTGTATGTTGGGTTCAAAGACACATATCAGTACTGCAGATCACATCAGATGACCGAACTGCCCAGTTCTTGCCCAGTTCCTGCCCAATCATTGTCCAGTTATTACCTTGTAAAAATATCGCTCGAAATTTTTAATTAATCACGAGCGAAAAAGATAAACAATTTCATTGTCTTTTTCGGGCGAAAAAGATAACAGATTACGGGCAAAATTCTTATCGAAAAAGATGATGAATTACAATACATTTTTCAGATGAAATTATCAAAGATTTATGAGCGAAATTCTGTTTGTTTTTCAATTTATTTTTCACACGAAAAAGAGAACCAATTTCGACCGAAATTCTTATTGAAAAAGGTAAATAATTACAGCAATAATTTCGGAAAAAATTTCGCCCGTTATTATTTGACGCTGGCGTAGTGGATCGGACCGAACATGTATGAGCGCTTAAGGTGACTTCTCAAGACGCTTTGAAAGAATTCACTGTGCGCCCAGAAGGATCATGGTATTGATGAAGCTCGCCCTCTCAGATCGGATATTGCGGGCATACGCAACGATGGGCCTCCCAACAAGGAGCTACACTGGAGACCACTGGTTCGGTGGCGAGCAGATGAAGATTTGAAGCCACCGGTAAAGCTTTAAATTCCTCAGTCAGATGTCAAATCCACTGACCCAGTGGACATTCGCGCGTCAAGGGCTCATGGCCAGGAGTGAAGCTCAGGCGACGACATTCTCGCTGCCTATTTAGCGCTTTTCCTCTCCGTCAGTATGCATCTCATCTGCTGGAACTCTGACCGTCTGGATACACCCAAATTTCGCTCCCTTGTTTTCCGCAGAGGCGAACTCACAACATCTACTCCTTTTGATCTCAATGCCGAAGGCTACCAGAAAGATATTATCCCTCCCTTTTTTTCATGGAGGGCCGTGGCTGAGATGGTGTAATGAAGCTAAAGCTTACCTCCTAGGCCACCAGAATGTGAGCTGTAAATGCGAGAACGCGTGAACCCTTCCTGGTCCACTTTGAACGGTGTCAGCGCATGCTGGAGCATTTCCAGGCTACGAGTGGCGGCAGTGACATTTAAGAGCCCATGCTGCTACCGATAACCTTCCATGTGGAGGCACAGATATTCCGGCTTCAGGGCATGGCAGAGCTACAGAGCAAGCAGCTGAGGGCAGCTCTATGGACGTAGTCGGACAATGGGTGGTAGTGGAAAAAGTGATGCGTTGGAAAGGATGAGAGTCCACCTACCTCAGGCTGCCGCTCCCACTTTTCTCGAAGGAGACCCAGCCTTGACAAGCTGTTTCGGGGACAGTTTACAATTGGATCAGATTATAGACAAGGGAATACTTAATACCCTATGCACGTCGACATATTCAAGTATCATACCTGCACCCCATTTTCTTCCCAATAACCACTACTCTCAATCCCTCCGCATCTAAAATCTGTAGTGGTTTGTAAATGTCCGCATCGAGTTGTTGCGAAGTAAGCTTGAGAACAACAGATCGGATGGAGGCTCTTCCAATTGCCAACATCTCTGCAGACAGTTCCGAACCTGGTTTAAACCAGTGCGATTGAACCATGCTAACAAAAGCGGAATTGCCAAATGCAATGGTAGTAGAATCGGATTCCAGATAAAGACTGTGTAGTTTTGGAACTAGAGAGATGGAAGGGGGTTGGTGAGTTAGTCTAGATATGAAATGCGAAGTGACTGGACCCTGCGAACGTGCGCTGTGATAGAGTTCGAGATGAAGTAGGCTTGGTAGGACTCGAAGAATCTCAATGAGTTCTAAATCAGACATAATTATGTGGCAAAGCATGAATGTGGTGATCATGCAAGATGATCTGGAGATGAATGAAGTAAAAGCGTCAACTGTCCACACAGATGAGATGGCAAGGTTATTCAACGAAGGAAAGTTGAAGTGGGAAAACACTAAATCTGATGATGAGTTATCCGCAAGAGTAAGCAATGTGATGTTACGCCATGTGCCCAGCGTCCCATCTTCTAGATCGGGATCTGTGATATGGCCCAACTTGAGAGATTTCAGAGAAGGCCATGTGTGAAGGGCTTTGGCCAGATCTGTAGGCGAGTAGCCACGAAAATCAAGATGATCCAGTTCATTGTGAAAGATTCTGGGTATTGGACCTGTGGGCCAGAAAGTGGAAAGTGCACGGAGTCTTGTGCAATGTTCGAAAAGATTGAACTCCTTCTCCGCAATCCCAGAGTTAATATCCAATTCTGCAAGTAAAGGAAAACGCAATTGAGAGAGTATATTGTAATCCATTAATAAGTGATCTCCGCGATAGCTGAATGTTTCCAAGCGATGAGCATGCTGTGCGAGAGGAATTAATGAAGGAATTCCTATACAACGTGGACCCCTTATCAAGAGTGTCAGTGTTAGCGGACAATTACCCGATCTCTCCAGATATCGAGCAACTGTTTCAGTGGGATTAGTCTGGACGTCAGGACGACTGGATACCTGAACCATTAGGTTTGCCCACAAGCTAGGAGAAGATAGCGCAAGTTCCCGCCAACGGAAACATACTAAGCTGATTGCCATTGTAGGGAGGCAAGTAATGTTGAAGGAAGATGTGATTTCATTGGACTTTTGTTGGCATACGGACTGGAAAATGCGCGATAAAAGTTCGTTTGGAAGTTTCCGGATCGGGGACAGCAAAGCGCAAATTTTGGCTTTTTGCTTCTCCAATTGATGCTTTTCTGCCTCAGCAGCCAGAATCTGGCGGTGGAGACGAGCCAACTCAGAATCATGATCTCCGATATCTTTATCTGCCAAAGCCACCATCTTCTCCACCCATTCAACTGTTTTCGAGTCAACCACAAATGGACCAAATTCCGTGCAAAGCTTCTTTTCCAGTTCCGATAGTTCTGTAGCGCTGAGACCTAGGCGTATACGCAGAGAATTTGCGCGTCCTGTGCAAGGCAAGGTCATGTTGAAATAAGTTGTAGTAAGAAGTAAGAAGTTAATGGCATAGGCGCCCAATCCAGCTAATAAGCGCCTCACCAAAGGGTCCCGGTCAATGATAACAGTATTACTAAATTCAAAAAAAGTCATTCCAGGTCCACAGGCGAATTAAAATTTCATTTATACTAGCGGTCACATACTCGTTTCTGAAATTTCGGCTATAAACGTGCGACTACCTAACCACCCTCATCAACTCTCCAGACTTTTGCCTATACCTGCTTCCTCAAAGTTGACAGCCTCTTATGCCCATGCCGCCTAGTGACTCCTGCTTCCGGTATCTTCCTCCTCACGGAATTCATTGGTCATGGAACAATTCCTTGAATTTCGATGATACCACAAGTAGATATACACGCAAGTCATGTCATACCAGTGTCTCGAAAGAGTTAATTTCAATCTGTCTAGTACCACCTCAGGTCCACTCACTAGGAGGGAATGAACCCATCCGTAGAATTACCGACAAAATGTAACCTCGCTTCATTATCAAACACCATGTACGAGAGGAAGCGTGGTTCAAGTAATGCGAACTGAAGGCAATTGCGCGGCGGAGCAATGTGGGACCCACAGCGACGGCATTTAAGACCCCATTCCACCGCCACTAGCAGCAATACCAAAGCCATACTCTCCTGCGGTGGGATCTTGTCGGTGAGGATGAATGCAGTGAGAACATATGTGTGGTAGGTCGCAGTGTGCCAGGGCCATCCTTTCATGACTCCTACCTTCCTTGAATAAAAGCACCCGGGACAGACAAGTTCGCAATAGGATCAAATTGTAGACCACAGAATACTGAAAACACTATGCACGGCAGCATATGTAAATATCATACCATCACTCCATTCCTTCCGGTAACCACTACCCTCAATCCCTCGGCATCCAAAATCCGTAGTGGTTTATAAATTTCCGCATCAACTTCTCGTGAATCAAACTTGAGAATGACAGACCGGATACAACCTCTCCCCACTGCTACCATTTCTGCAGATAGATCCGAACCAGGTTTAAACCAACATGATTTAACCATACTAACGAAAGCAGAGTCATCGAATGGATCAAGATTCCGATCAGACTCCAGATAAAGACTGTGTAATTTTGGAACTAGAGAGATGGAAGTGGATCAGTGAGTTAGGCTTGAGATGAAACGCGAGGTGATTGGACACTTGGAATGATGACAATGGCGAACTTTGAGATGAAGTAGGGCTGGCAGGAGTCGAAGAGCCGCAATAAGTTCTGAATCGGATATAACTGTGAAGTGAAGGGTGAATGTGGTGATCATACAAGATCTGGAGAGGAATGAAGTAAAACCACCAGTGCCTGCCCAGGCAGTTTCACCGTGATTTACCACAAGCTCATTCAATGAAGGAAAGTTGAAGGAGGAAAACACTATATCTGATGGTGCATCCAGAAAAGTAAGGGATCTGATGTTACACCATGTGCCCAGCGTGCCCTGCGGCACACCCTCTAGATTGGGATCGGTAACTTTATAGCGCAACTCGAGAGACTCCAGAGAAGGCCATGTGCGAAGAGCTTCCACCAGATCTGTGAGCGATTGGCGAGGGAATTTGAGATGATCTAGATGACTGCAGTGGAAGACTTTGGGTATCGGCCCCGCGGGCCAGCGAGTGGCGAGTACACGGAGTTTCGGGCAATGCTCGAAAAGATCCAAGTCCCATGGGTCAATATCATACAATTCTGCAAGCGAAGGAAGATGCTTTTCGGAGAGTACGTTGTGGTATGTTAACGACCTTGGTCCCTCATACTGGAATGTTTTCCACCGATGAGCATGCCGTGTAAGGGAGATTAGGGCAGGAAGTTCCATTTTATCACCTGAATCCCATACACCAAGTTTCAGCATTAATGGACAATCACCAGATCTCTCCAGATATCGATCAACCGTGACTGCGCTGGAAATCTTAATGCGATGGTCTGTATCGACATCTAGGTTTGCCCACAAACTAGGAGACAATAGTGCAAGTTCCCGCCAACGGGAGCAAACAAAGCTGATTGCCATCGTAGGAAGGCACTTGATTTCGCGGAACTGGATTTTGTCGGCATAGTAACTGGAAAATGCGCAATAGAAGTTCGTTTGGCAGCTTCCGGATCGGGGACAGCAAAGCCCAAATTTTGGTTCTTTGCTTCTCCAACCGCTGCTTCTCCGCCTTAACAACCAAGATTTGGTCGTAGAGGCGAGCTACCTCAGAATCACAATCCTCGATATCTTTACCCGCTAGAGCCAGCATCTCCTTCAGCCCTTCAGCTCTTTTTGAGTCAATGACATTCAGACCAAATTCTGAGCGAAACTGTCTTTGTATTTCTGAGTGTTCCGTAGAGCTGAGGTCTACGCGTATCTGTAAAGACTTCAGCCCACATCCTGGGCAAGGTGAGGTCATGTGGAAGAAATGAAATCGGATAAGCGCCGTAGCAAGCATGCTCATGATCGTCGGTTAACCCTTTCCTTCCCTTTGGAAATGAGGGGCAGGTAACGCGGGATATAAACGCTGCCATATACGATTTCCACAACAATATAGATTCAGATAAGTGCATATTTAAACAAATTAGAATTCGACTTATCCTACTACTAAACCTCAGTGTTTTGAACTTGCCAAAAAGAGCCAAGCAGATTGTATATCTAGTCCTATGTCCGATACAGCTATTTACAACAGAACAAATCCAACAGGAATTCACTGACCGTTAATTGATGCTTTATCTTGGCAATAGATGGAGGCAGCGATTGAACATCGAGTGAGGTGAGGTGCGACAATCACATAACGGAATTACGAGTGCAAGCAGCGGTTGCAGAGGAAGGTTAAGAACGCGAACGAAAAACGCCCCAGGCGCAAGCTACCATTGCTAGACTTGAGCTTGCCACTGGAAGAAATCTGTAGCTGCATGTCTGCCCAAATATGACCATTGCACGGGGAACGAGTGTGTACTATGTACAAGATTATAAATAATAATTCAACGAGGTTCCAAATTCGCGCAGTTACTCACCTTATTCCCCCTTGTAATGTACACGAACATCTCCAAAGAGTCTACTCTCCGAAACTTGACTCGTCCATGTTGCAGCACCAAATATCCTAGCCTGGAGGCGTTGCGACGCCTGTTAATCAGAGCTATACCGAGCAAACTGCGACAGCGCAGAATTCTGGCAACTGCTTGAGAAATTAGTGGTAAAGCCAGGGTAAAGTGGATGCAGGCAGTGGTTGATAGAGTAAAGTATGCCAATGGGAAAAACCGGGCCATGTCCTTTTGAGCCGCAAATAACTATGAACGTTCTGAACATTGTGGGCGCCGAGGGCCAGCGACAGAGAGAATAGTATATGTGTATTGTATCAAGTTGAGGTTATGTACGTTGGGATAGGAATCGCTGTGCCATTGCTCTGGCTCACGAGCACGTCTTATCAGCTTTCATTGAATGACTGAGTTGCTCGCCGAAGTTTCTCCTATGGAGCTTGTTAGTTTTACTTTGTGTTTTATCTTATATTTTGCCGTATATTACGCCGTATATTCTCCGTAGCTGTAGCCTATTTAAGGTAGCTTAGAATATTATTTTCCCCTGCGCGTTTGCTAGGGCTTACTTGCTATAGACCGGAGTGAACTTAGAGCTTATTCGACGTCTTGCTTAATTCACTCCAACAGCTAGGGTCGACCCGACCTGACCCGGCCCTTGCAGAGGATCAAAGAGGGTCAAGGGCCAGGGTCAGGATTTTGCTGACCCCTGGCCCTGGGTCTTGACCTTGGGCCAAGATCAAGTCTAAAGCTCATGCCTGGGTGCTCTTGAGTGTTGAATGTTTTTGCTCAATAGCCTGAGTCTACTAGTAAATTCACTAGTACATAGTCACTTGTAAACTTAGCCCATGAGTAAAGCACGGAGAACTGTAAATTTAATACACTACCCATCATCTTGTGACGTGACATTAGTGCACAAAAATGCAAGAACAGCAAGGATTCACAGTCAAATTTCTTCTTATGTTGTAACCTATCAGATAGACATAGTAATGAAGTTATTCTGCTTGAGCTTTTCATTGAAGTAGTAACTAGTAGGAACCATTTTGGATAAGATCATGGCCTGTCTACTATCATCATAGTACCCCCTAGCCCTACTGAACACCAAGTTGGGGCAGAGGAATCAAAGGAGAGACAAAACTCTAGCTAATTCTCAACTATTTCCTTTTTAGGAGTGGCCCTGGGCCGGACCCTGACCTGACCCGACCCGACCCTGACCCTCTTAGGTGGGCCAGGGTCAGGATTTTAGCTGGCCCTGACCCTTGGTGACCCGACCCGACCACAGGGCCTCTGACCCGACCCGGCCCTCCCCAACACTAGCTCTACCAAATGCTGTTCGAATCAGGACCCCTCTCCAGTACCTTTCCCCCCCATCTTTCTCAAACAACAGATGTCCGCACAGGGCCCCGGAAACTCCTATCAACCTTTGTCCGGCCAAGTACCCTAGAGTATGCCATACTTTTGAGCTCAAGTATGCTATTTCGGACAGGGATGGTCACGTGAATTGAAAAAACGCTAAAAATTCCAAAAAAAAATTTAGGCACTCCTAGAGGCTTTGTATACCAAAAACCACTTAAAAACCATTTATATATCTTTTTGAGGACTTGTCCCAGCTTTTGCTGCGAGTTGGACAGCGTCCAGCTCCGCTGTCCAACTCATCTTGCTTGAAGAGCATACAATAAACAATAAATGGACAATGGAAAGGTAGATTTTTTGTACACCTCCATTGCACTCACCTAAGTAGTTCAAAAATTTTGACCCTGTGCTGGCGTGCGGTCCTAAAGTATGCTATATTAGGACAGGGAAGCCAACCATTTGGCCTAAAATACGCTATAATAGGACAGGAATTTCACAAAAATTTCGACCTAAAATACGCTATTCCGGACAAAGGCTGGGTGGAGTTTCCGGGGCCCTGTCCGCACACCGGTCTATTGAAAGTAGCATTTTGTCGTTACTATCGTTGTTTAGTCTTGTTTAGTTCTACTGTACCATTTCAAGCACTTCGTAAGGGGTGTGACCTGTGACCCCACCTCCTGAAATAAAATTTCGTAAGATCCCAATTGTGCGTGTGACCACTACAAAATTTAGTAGTGCGCCACAGGCACTCGAAAAAATTTAGTACATGTAGCGCCGGTGACTCAATTTTTTTTTTTGTAAGGTCCCTCTAATACCTGTGACCAGGCGTGACCTTTCGGATGATCCGGGTCCCTTGTGACCCGTGACTTACGAACTGCTCGAAATGGTACAGTATTCCAGGAGGAGCGGCGAAGTTGCTGTTGCTGCGGCTGTGGCAGGGGAATAGAGTTTTGATCAGGTACCTTTTCGATATCGGAGATCACGGGCTTGGAGCTATCTTCGGTGATGACATTGTCGAGATGTAAAGCTTACGACTCTCAAAGAGACGTAGCCAGTCACCGTGACCATCAGTGACATTTGAATACATCATGTTAGCTGATGGCAGCCCTCCAGCTCGCCGCCGCCGGGCATATCGAATCAGTCGATTCACCCAGCGCACGCTCAGCAGTATCTGGTAGCTACTCAACAAGTTGGGAATATAAACAAAGGGATAGAACATGAAGGAAGTGATAGGATGCGAAAGAAGGGAATTAAGGGATGGATAGTAATCGTCGAATCAATGATAAAGAATGTAGATAATGGGATGGCAGGCGATAGGCGTATTGACTCAAGCACTTTGCTCAGCAGCATCCAGTGGTGGCTCCGCAAATTGGGAAAGAGTAGAAACTTTAATTTGAATAAGAAACATACCTTATGAACATGGAGGGCAATCTATCTGCATTTTCAGGTGGCACCAGCTCTTTTATTGAGATAACATGAGTAGAAATAGCTTGAATAGAGGTTATCGGTGCCATTGAAGTACTGGAAAGCACAGTGATCTGAAGGTACTAGGAAGAGTGAGGAGTAAAGACAACAGAGATGGTTGGATTATAAGTATCCGATACACGCGCCTGTGGCCTGGCCAGCGCGTGTGTAATGGGCATGTAAGTGAGGTAATGACATTACTATACAGTATGGTCACAGATCCGGCATCCAGCGAGTCTATTACAAGGGAGCGTCTCCTGCCCTTACCTGAACGTCTCCTGCCCTAACCTGAACATTGTATTCATTCTTTTGAACCACTATAATATTTCTTGTAAGTCCTTCCAGCAGTCAAAAGAGACATTACCTTAGCGCAGGAGACATTTCAAACAACAGATGCCTTGGTGCCCGGGATAGCCTGACACGTCAAATTGAGTCCCGTGAACGTGTTTGTTTATATCACACGGGCCACAGCTCTTGTTTCTTCCGTTCATCGTGTTTGAACATTCTTCAAGAACTGAAGTTATCATAGGTAAGCAACTTATCTCTACTACCTCTCTTTCCTTTCCTCTCATAAGTGTTGCTGCTAGTACCTGCCTTGAAGAAAAATATGTACGCTATAACATACATTTCCTTGTTTTTCTGATCATTAATGTGCACTTTTCAGGTCTTGCTTACATGGAACAAGCAGCATTTGTTAAGTATCCAATTTCGGTTCCTTTGTAAATGTTGCTTGTACCACAAGGCGCTGGAGCATACCAGTCAGTGTTCATACCTTTACACATGCATCTTGGTTGCTTGGGTTCTCAGAGCTATGCTATGCAAATAGTGCGTGTTTTTTCTTTCCCAATTTTTCCTTTTGTTAAACTAATAATGCATGTAGCTTGTGATGCGCCTCCAGAGCTCTCAATTTGTGCATCGCCTGCTAGGAGTACAAGAGTCTTGACCAGCTGCACTTGGCAACCTTCGCTCCTTTCCCCTCACGGCTTTTACATCTTGCTTATGGGCACTGCACTCTCAGCATTGCTCATTCAAAACACCTTGAACAAGTACCCACATCCTGGACTCCCCTTGAACCGAAGTCAAAATGTACCCTGCTCACGTCGACTTTATGACTACACCAAGCTTGTCCCTTCCCAGGTTCGCCCGCAGTCACCGACCTTTCCTACTCTCTTCTGCTATTCCCATCTCTGTCACTACAAGATCCTCCTCAAAAACTTCCTTCCCTGTCTTACTCCTTGTCGAAGGAAGTACTTTGGGCCATGGAGTCCCGCCCCCCGTCTTTTGGCCTCCATTGTAGGTGGGACACATTTCGAGTCTTGTATATTTTACCCTCTGTGGGGATTTCTATTTTTCTCTTTCCTATTTTATTTATCCTTCCTCTTTCGTTTATCTGAGTGCCTGATATGATTTGGCAGTTTCGCGCACTTACTTATATACAGGCCATGTCGTCCTTTCACCCTCAGTCATTTGTCACGTACACCTCTGAGGGTGAGCTTATACTTTACTTATCAGTTTGTGGAACTTGTACTTACGTTTATCTCTAGCTTAGACTTATACATGTTTCATGCTCCTGAACTAGTCAAGGGGGAGTAGATACCGCTGTGGTGGAAACAATCAATTGTACTGTGATTCCCCGATCCGGTGAAAAATCATACAGGCTCATATAGGGTGATAGAAGACAGCGGTAGAAGATGGCGCACGCGCCGCTACACACAACATGTGTGCTAGATACCTTTTAACAAATTCTAAGCAATTTAACTTTGTATACAATTCAAGTTTTTTTTTTCACGATAGCTAAATGAGTGTACACGAAATGATTTTACAGCTATGTTTAACAACCTCTCAACATGCATCACACACACCATGCACGTTAGTCTTCGAGTTCCCATCCATTCTACTCCGACAGCTGACCTTGATGAACCGTTGCCAGAGGAGGCAACAAGTATGGAGCCTGGGGAACCGTATTTGGCAATAGCAAATTTGTACACATAACCGTGTTGAAAGGAGTGGACAGAGAAGAGGTATGGGGTGCAGCAGCTGAACAGGAGAGGGAGATTTGCAGGGCGGGCCTACCAGTGCAGCTATCTTTCATCTTTGTCTCCTGCGAAGCCTAGAATGGAAAGAAAAAAATTATAAACAGGATGAATTACTCATAATATCAAAGACACACCAAGGTAAGGAGAAGCGGCCGACATTTGTCCAGCTCTCGAGGCACCTGGAAATCCGAGAACTCCTTCATCATTTCAGCAGCCTAGACATAAATAATTAGCAGGTCACAGAGGTGAACAAGTATTGAAGAACATACCCAGTCCAATACATCTTGCTTTTCTCGCAGTGTACATGTATTGTTTGACCACTGAGCAAGGCCTTCAGAGCTGAAAAGATGATCCTGATGTTTGGCGCATACACTTTTCCTCTTCAGCTTGGGCCTCTTCTTGTTGGCAGTACTGCAGTCCATGTGGCTTTCATGAATTGCTTGGGCACCACATCGTATCCTGAAATAGAGGCCACAGAAGCAAAGTTAAAGATCCCAACTCATGTATCATGAAATCACTTACGGCTCCCAAGACTCTGAATCCTCCTTCATGCACTTTGTACCATGACATATCTCTTCAGTTGTATGATACATCTCTCTTGACTGGGCACGGCCAACACAAAAGACTGCAGAATAATGCCAGACGAGTGCGAGAATAGCAAAGGAGACAACAAAAGCAGTGAGAAAGGTAATAATGGAGAGATAGAGACAGTCAGCAAAACCGTTGATCCATGATGTTTCCAGTGTCAAGGTGGCATCAGCCAATGCAACAACCAAGCGGGAAAGACTGGAGAAAAAACAAGTTAATGGGCAGGACGTGAAGATAATGGGCAGAAGACGGTTGTGGGAAAAAGGAAAAGATAATGGCGGCATGCGGCAAATCATGCACACGCGAGATGCTGCTGTCATCCGGAAGAGACATTGATGAAATCAAATCTGATGGGCCCAGTAACTCCGGCGTGACTCTAATGTCTCTTTCCAGAGAGAAGTTGAGTTTTGTCTCCAAGATTGCCGTTGCCTTCATCTCGATTCTCCCCTCTCCCCGCAACTGAGGGCAAAGGAGCACGGACCCGTTCATTGAAGGATACATCCCGGTTTGCAACAACTCAACCAGATGGCAGATATAGTAAGTAAACACCTCTTTCGCCATATCCAATCATTCTACCCACAAAACCCCGTGGATCCAACTTCCCAGGAGATCTGTCAACAATAGTACCCCAGGCAGTAGCACCCCAAGGACATAGGTGAGCCACGTCCATCTTCTTCTTGTACCAAAGCTCAGCCAGAATTCTGTAGCCAGTTCTAGCTGTCAGGAGAAGATTCTCTGTATAGACAATATACACACAGGCAGGTCCAAAGGTACAGAGGTAGACCAGATTCATAGAGGATGGTTTGAACATGGTCAAAGGTGATGCCGTGTTTACGCTCCACCAAACCATTTGCTGCTGACGAGTATGCAGGAGTTACCTCCAATTTTATCCCATTCTGCTCAGCCCACTTCAACCACGGTCCACTGCTGAACTCCTTACCCCCATCCACTTGAACATACAACAATCTCTGCCCGGTCTTGTTCTCAGTGAGGGCCTTGTACTTCACCAACACTGCTAGCATTGATGAGGACTCCTTGTTCATCAAGTAGTAGTCTTTTTTCATTGCAGAATACCCATCTACAATCAGCATTGAATAGAAGAAACCTCCTAAGCTGTTATGACCCGATTCTACACAATAGGCATATACACTAATATGCGATTTTTGCACCTAGGCATGTAACTATACTTTTTGACACACTGTGTAGTATATACAATGCAATAAGAGAACTATACGGAGCCCAAGCATGATAGTTGTAGCAGAAGCTTAGTATCTTAACAATAATGCTTAGCTAGCCGTTACAATACGCTTACAAGCGTAGTCAGAAGCCAAGCTAGCGGGGATACTTGAGGTGCCCAGAGATGTTAACACTAGGCTAGTCAACCTAGTTTCTACTCAGGAGCTTATCACTCTACAAAAGGGACGTCTTGAAGTGGGATAAGAGCTAGTGGATGCACCACCCAGGGATATTGTAACACTTCTGTGGGTCGATCCATTGACCTCATGGAAAAATGGAACTAGCGGGGCTTGCACCCGCGCCTGCCGTGCTAACTACAACACTATAGTCCTGTGTTACCGTAGTGTTTTCTAGGGACTAATGCCCAGAGTAGCCGGGTTAACACCTAACCCTGAGGATCTATCGACGGCTGGACTACAGGCTGTTGGAGTAGGGTACTCCAGTCGGACCTGCCCTTAGTCAATCACGTGGTATCATCTCGTAGTAGATCCATTGTCATTAGTAGATCTCAGGTTATACAGTCATGTTCTAGTCACTACGATGACACGCCAAATTACGCTGTACGCCGAAATTCAAGCGAAATGTCATCATTTAAAAGACCCCGTGAAACACGTCACGTCACTACCTAGGGTATGTTATGTATTAGACACTTTGAAGGTCCACTTCAGGTATCTAGTATGTAGAAACCCATTTGAAGGGAGATACACTATGTTTTAAGAGGCTACATTACTGTGCAAGGATGCATCGTTGACCCACAAACTCAAAATCAATCAAATTGATTTACCTAGATTGATTTAGGCTTGCCAGATCTAAAGTCTATTCAATTAATACTACCTACTACAAAAAGTCCTATACAGGGATATACAAGACAGGATTAAAATAGATGAAGAGAGACAAATGAGGGCAAGCATAATGCGAACCCATATCCGTTTAAAGTAAGAGAATCGAAGCACTGGTTCCCTGGAACGAACCACAGAGAGAAACTAGACGATTAATGATGAATTAGGCGCCGGGGATCAAAGTGGCCCGGCGCCGGCAGTAAAAGAAAGGCGGGGCGCGTCCTAGCGACGTGCCTATAATAAAATTTATTCGGACCGACCTACGGGACGGTCCACATGTATACAAGTACCCGGTAGGACCCGGGAGGAGAAGAGAAAAGGGGAGATACGGAACGACGCCGCAAACTTGAACCGCGGGACGGACGGACCGCCCGGCGCTTAAAGCGCATCAAAGTCGAACCACTCATCGGGAATGCATCGTTCTTCCCTCCCCTCTGTTACTTATTAAATAAAAGATGTAGAAAAGGTGTAATATGGGTAGAGGACCCATGAGACAATGATATAGAGCCCTGGGGACAGTGTAGGAACCAGGAGAACACTTACAAGCTCAGTTATGGCTAAAAAGGGCAACATGAGATTTATCATCTTGGCTCTTGGCAAGCCAAGAGAGTCTTACCAACCCATGGTACCTTAATTAAGAAAATTTCAAGGACCTAGGAGTATAAAAAGGCAAGGAAATGAAGAGAAAAGCACTCTTTCTTACCCCCACCAGGTGTAGCAGCTCCTTATCAGGCTACTACTAAAAGATTGAATTGATATAAAGACTGGGATTTACAGAGAGAAATTGACAAGCAATTGAACTTGAGTAAAGAGACAGAAAGAGATTCAGTGTGAACTGAGTGCAGAGAAGTTAAGACAAAGACTTAGAAAGGACTTTGAATATTATTTTCAAACCACAGTTAGGCTGCAGTCAGAGCTCTGTCTGAGTTATAGGGACACCCTCTGGTCAGTTGTGACTTGTGTTAATTTGTGATTTTACCAAGGGACTTAGGAATAGTATTTGTTTGACAGCTCAGAGCTTGGGGATCAGCTTAAATAAGTCTGTACTTTGAAAGGGAAGGCACTTAGTGAAATAACACTCAGTGTAGCAAGGAAGCACTTGAATAGATTGAAGTTTTAAATAAATATTATTTGGCTGAACTAAAAACCCGAACTGAGTAATAAGTTGTGTGTGTGTTTGGTGTGGTTGTGTAAGCCATTTCTAAGTTCACCCCAGTTTAGACCTCTCAATGAGCCCAGTTCCCACTCGCTGTATCCTCAGCAGACCACTCTGGCCCACTCCATCATGGTGATGAGAGTGTTTTTTGGCTTATGCAGGTTTTTCTCAATTCCATTCGTGTGGGCCCAGAGTCATCCGAGTAGCAGCTCAGCATCCAGCCCCTACACCGTCTGTTTTTGTCCATCCTCACTCTGAAGTGTACTTAGCAGCATGACAAGCTGTTTTGGACCCAGGAGCACCGATTCTGTTCATTTTTCTGCTTGCTGTATGCCTCGACACGCCGGTAGCAGCATCCTCAAACTCTCTATCGTTCCATCACACATCACTTTCACACGAACTTCCCGCTGTTGCGCATATGCCTCGTTTGGAGTCCTTGGTTTAGTTGAAGCGCCTTGAGGCCCATGTGCTCGTACAGACAGCTTCCGTGCAACAGATTAGCATTGGGGTCTTGTACAAGTTTGACCCAAAATAGGTGAAGATAGTGCAGGACTTTCAGGTTAGGTTAGTATGGCATTGTGGATTGGGTAGTTTCACTGGAGGTTTTGACTTTGGAGAGTTTGAGGCAATGAGGGCATTGCCATTTTTTATTGGGGGCACATGGAGTAGGGTACTCCAGTCGGACCTGCCCTTAGTCAATCACATGGTATCATCTTGTAGTAGATCCATTGTCATTAGTAGATCTCAGGTTATACAGTCATGTTCTAGTCACTACAAGCCCAGTTCCCGCTCGCTGTATCCTCAGCAGACCACTCTGGCCCACTCCACTGTTACAGATATATTCAAAAGAGGGAAGGCAAACCTCGTACTTTAGAAAAGGCTAGCTCACAAATACTACAGATCTTACAATCTACAAGGGAATTGAGATATTCCAAAGCAACAGTCTGGAATGAAGCAGAGATACCATCCAACAGAGTTGACTAGCAAATTTGACTAAGACTCAGTACCATGTTGCTGAAGATGACCCAAATAGTATAAATTGTGTGCCAAGACTAGCACGGACCATAGGGGAAACTTACCGGTACACAGAAGTGCACTACCTCCCAAGAGATTATAGAACATTGGCCCGGGCCAAAGGTACTCTAGAAAGAAATACACTTATAGATACTAGGCTAGCCAACTCAACTTATATGATAGTAGTGTCATTAGAAAGCTAGCACACTGGGCTAACAGTTCTGAACACTTCCCATTAACAGAGAAGTACTATGGACTAGCCAACACCACTTTAACATTGTGAGTAAGAGAGAGGAAAGCAAGTATGCAAGGTATGAGCACCACTGCCTGAAAGATGAACCTGTGGACCGTGGGGCAGATTACTGTCTAGGACCAAAGGACTTTAACCATTTTAATATATACAAGTTACTACCCGATTTGGACATACATAGTAGTTTGGACAGTTCTACCATATCCTATATACCCTTTATGGCAATGAGTTTCCTTTCCTAGCCCTCTCTCTGTCTCTCTCTCTCAGTTTCTCTCTCAAAGTCTGTATGTTTTGTATCTTTTCGTATTAAACTCTCTCTCTTCTCTATAAAAGCTTAGGGTATTTACCTAGAAATGCAAGTTACCTGCCACCTCCAAAGTACAAGATTGGTAGTTGTTTCTTCAATTAGAAGTTATTTGCCCAGATTATAAGTTAGAGAGTGGTGGCGCCGCCAACTCATGACATCTAGCCCCTTTAATAAAGGATCAATACTTTGCCACTGAACCTTGTGCCCACTTGAGTTTACTGGTTAGGACTTTAAGTGTGTAATTATAACCAAGTTAAATCTAGTTGCTTCCTTAGAGGGGACGGTTTCTAGTAAGGGATTATTTGTCTCCAGAGTGAGGGTTCCTGAGCTAGCTGAAAAGTTAGTGAGTCACTAAGAGTGTGGTACAAGTTCCTGGTAATTTGGTATTACCTTCAGTTTAGTAGCTTAACCCAGAGTTTGGTTAGGGACTTTACAGTAATACAGATTTTGCACTTAGGCTTGTAGCCATATATTTTGACAAGGTATATGCACTATACATACAATAAGAGGGTTATACGGAGCCCGATATTAGGCCTAAAATTGGCCTAAGGTGTGTAACCATACATTTTGACATTTTGTACATGTTATACAATGCAATAAGAGAGTTATACAGAGCCCGAGTGTGATAGCTGTTGCTGAGGCAAAGAACTTAACAATAATACTCAGTGAGCCGTGAAGGTACGCCCACAAGTGTAGCCTAGAGCCAAGGTAGCAAGGATACCTGGGCTGCCCAGAGATGTTAACGCTAGATTGTCAATCTAGTTATACCCAAGAGTGTATACTCTCTAAACTACAGGACATCTTGAAGCAGGACAAGTACTAAGCCAACGCATTACTCAAGGGAAGGAATTATGAGGGAAGGCATCCCTCGCACTAAGACCCCCAACAAGCTATGTTAAGATGAGGACTTTACAGTCTGTAACATTGGACCAGAACAATCCCGAGGAAACCATAGAGGTCTACTCACGGCACTGGTCATAACCGTGAAAGCGGTAGAAACAGGCTTAGCAATTCCACGGAAAGCTATGCGCCAGGATAGCCTTGGCAAATTGAAATGTTTGATCTTAGAAATCATACACGGGAGGTCTTATCCGTTAAAGCCAACTATCAGGAATCACTTGTACATACTCAGCGCAGTTGCTCGAGACTATCATAAGTGGTGTCGTTGGAAAGCTAGACAACAGGCCTTCTCGAGAGAATGTTAACTACACTGAGGATGGGCAGAACTATCCGAGGAGTAGAATGAAACTCACCCAAGGGAAACCGGGCAGCAAGTGATCATGCAGCATAAAGGTACTCCTGACCCCGGAGAATTGTGGAGTAATCAGAGAAACCTCGCTCAGATCAAAACACTTTAAAACTATGTTAATCCTCACGAAATCATATTTTACCTCTGATATATATCCAAGAATGGACTATTTCTTTATTGTGTGTACCATATAGGCTGGAGTTTCCTTTCCGAGCCAGATTCCTCTGTTCCACTCTCTTTCCATCTCTCTCCGTATCTGTTTCATCTATTTTTTGTATTAAACTCTCTCTACTCAGTATATAAGCCAGACATATTTATTCAATAAGACAAGTTTCTTGCCCTCAACTTGACTGCTAAGACCAGTGCTCCGTAGAACGTCCCCACGGATCAGTAGCGTGATGCCTCCTGACTTGGTTATCTTAAGAAAGTAATAAACTTCACGCACTTCGCAAAGCCCATTTATATCTTGATCAAATTTAAGTGTGTAGAGTTCTCTCAAACTCCAGATCAACTCAAATCTAGTTGCTTCCTTAGAGGGGATGGTTTCTAGTAAGGGATTATTCAGCTCCAGAGTGAGGGTTCCTTAGTTGACTTCTTCACGAAGTTAGACAAGCCACTAAGATTGTGGTACGAGTTCCTAGTGATTAAGTTCACTCACAATATCGTAGCTTGGCCCAGAGTTTAGTCGAGGACTTTACGGCGTCACAGCAGCTAGTGCCAGAGTTTGCCTAGGGTTGTTGACAAACCTCGAGATTACTATTCTAGCTAGAGCCAGAGTTTGCCTAGTAGGAGAATCTTAGTTTTGTTGTATTGGTTTTGGTTTTGGTTAATTGATTTGGACATACACATCTGGTTCCCTCATACACTCATACACCCAACTAGGCTTCTCTCGACTTAGTTCTAAGAGTTGTCTAAGCTTAGTTATCCATGTTAGCGCTACAGTCTTGAACCTGGAGCAGTCACGCGCATACATCCAATATTATAAGACTTTCCCTTGGGGAATCTCTGACAACCACCCTTGCTCCCTTACATATTGATAGTCTGGTTAGGTGCGGTAGTGTTTTTGTTAGGTTGTTTTATAGCACCTTTTGCATACCTACATGTAAATACCCAAATACTGAATGTGATAACTGTAGCTAACACTTAGTATCCCAGGGATAATACTCAGCTAGTCATGACAATACACCCACAAGCATAGTCTGATACTAAACTAGCGAGGATACTCAAGGTGCCCAGAGACATCAACACTAGATTGTCAGTCTAGTTTCTACCCACCCCAATGCATACACGAATCCGCATATTGGATGTCTTGAAGTGGGATGAGTACTGGTGGTGGCATTACCCAGGGAAGGCATCGGAAGGGGAATGCAATCCTTGTACTGTGCTAGCGGAAAGACGGACGCCAGAGGAATCAGATCTATGATCGCCTTATGGACCGGAAGGAAGATTTTAACATGTTACAATGACTAGTTGGGTTGCGATGTGGCACAGCTGCTAGATGATTAAGCTAGGCAAATTTGATATTTGATTATTGGCTGACTATTGACTAGGAAAGTCCTACTGCAATAAACCTGACAATCTTATGGTGGATAGGACATTGCCAATCTGAAGCTCTGACGGTACAAGAGCTCTGAGCATTGTGCTAGCACACATAACTCTGGGATTCTTGGTATCTACTCAAAGCTAGCGAAGTGAACTATCACTGGGAAATATTATTATCTTAGGGGATTGAGCTGGTCTCCTACCAGACAACGTTGAGGATAGACATGCGGACACGTAGTACCTGTGTGGAGCCATGAAACATCTGATGGAAGGAATGGTTATTTGCGGTACAAGATTCTGCGAGGACCAGAATATGTTAACCATTTTAATTTCTTTTACTTTGATACCCAAATCAGGACCGTACCTAAATTGGGATGGTTTTCTAGACAAATGCACAACACGCCCAGGCCAGAGTCTCCTTCCCTAGCTAAATTCCTCTCTTTCTCAATTTTCTGTCTCACTCTGTTTCTCTCCAATTCTGTTTCATCTCTTTTCATATTAAACTAGTAAAGACCCAGTATATAAGCACAATGTATTTATCTCATAAATCAAGTTATCTTGCCACCTCTCATAACCACCCGTTGTGACGAAGTCAAAGGTCTCTTCACCACCGGAGTCTGCTAGTCCTCTTAATTCCCCCTGGTTTAAAAGTACTGAGTCAATCAAACACTGTAACTGGGTGTTTGTTTAGGGTGTGTACAGAGTCTAGCTTTCTCTTTGAAGTTAATATTATATTCTATCTTATAAAGTTTGGATTGGTGTAATAGAAGCTTTGTAACAGCTTTTGCGCCTGCTTAAGATTGAGTTAGATCTTTTGTGTGAATCTAGTTGCTTCCTTAGAGGGGATGGCTTCTAGTAAGGAATTATTTGGCTCCAGAGTGAGGGTTCCTTAGCTAGCTCTTAACGGGTATTAGCAAGCCACTAAGATTGTGGTATGAGTTCCTAGTGATTAAGTTCACTCTCCTTTGCATAAATCTAGTTGCTTCCTTAGAGGGGATGGCTTCTAGTAAGGAATTATTCAGCTCCAGAGTGAGGGTTCCTTAGCTAGCTCTAACAAGTATTAGCAAGCCACTAAGATTGTGGTACGAGTTCCTAGTGATTAAGTTCACTCACAGTCTCATAGCTTGACCCAGAGTTTGGTCAGGGACATTACAGTGTTACGCTAGCTGGAGCCAGAGTTTGCCCAGGAGTGTCCTAGTTGTGTTGTATTGGTTTTGTTGGTTTTGGTTATTGTTGGACACACACACACACACACGGTTATTTGGTATTGGTTTTTGGTTGGACATACACGCATACTTAGACAATTGTGTACGCTAGTTCAGTTCATCGAGCTTACTAGACTTTATTGCACTATCCTAGTTCAGTTGTTTCACTACACCAGCAGGTGTAGCATCTTACATTTGATATCTTAACTTTCTTTGGGGAATCTTTGACAACCCAGCCTCGCTCCCTTTAAACAAATTGATAGTCTGGTTAGGCGCGGTCTTGTATTTGTTAGGTTGTTTTATAGCACCTTTCACATACCAGGACAAACCAAGCCATTAACAGTGATCCGCTAGCTGGTGCCAGAGTTTGCCCAGGAGTGTTTCAAAGCATCGTAGTTTGACAACTAGCCAGAGCCAGAGTTTGCCTGGGAGTATTCTTACTTTCTTTGTTTGCATCCCCGTTTCACACACACGCACACACAAGTTCACACTTTGACTTAGTTGAGCTAGCTTTGTCCACAGAGCTTAATCAATATAGTCACCACGCTAGCCTTATACTCAGTACTGGAGTTTGTGTTAGCTAGCTTAATCCGATCATATTGTTATCCCGGAGGAATCTCTGACAACTCAACCTTGCTCCTAAATTTGATAGTCTGTTTTAGTGCGGTATTGTTCATTAGCTGTTACAGTTGTTTTGTAACGCATTTCAAAGACCAGTACAAACTAGACCAAGTAACACGCTCTCTTTTCATTTATTAACAACCACCACTATCATATACATTCATTACTTATCTTCTCAACATAACTTGGGATAATGCTGCACATTGTTGAAGTGAAATAAAGAAGTTGTCAAATAAGCTTTAAGGTCACTCCGGTCTATAGCAAGTGAGCCCTAGCAAACGCGCAGGGGAAAATCATATTGTAAGCTACCTTAAATAGACTACAGCTACGGAGAAATATACGGAGTATTATACATAAAACACTAAGGGTTAGTCCTGCAACTTTTTCAGGGTGAAAAATTCAGACATCAAAATATTTCGGATGAGCGGAGTGCTCGGGACGGAACACATGATACTACAGTAACAGATGACAATATGTGACTAACGTCGTTACTCGTTGTTATATCTCTTATTTCTTGCAATCTGGTACTTATTTTAAGTTGTTTTTTATGATTTTTTGGCATGTTTTGAACTCTAAGCTGCGTAAAAATGGAATCAGGAATGCCATGGCCGTTTTCACTGCTATCTGTACTCCTCAGGGCATAGAACTGTGTAGTCAGGTCTGTGTGCACAAGAAGAAAGATATGAGGTCATACTAAGGATAAAATGTAGCCAAAAGAATACACATGATATAGAAGAGTATTTTCTTTCATTTTCTCCTGTTCTGTGCTCTTTATTATACCTTTGCACCTCCCTAATTCATAGTAATTGCATGATCCTACACAACGTGACAAAATGTGACAACAAGGTCATTCTATTGCGCCATCATACGACCGTAGCGCCTTGTAGCGCTGGCCAAAGATATTTTGATGCCCGAAATTTTCACCCTGAAAAAGTTGCAGGACTAAGCCTAAGTAAAACACAAGGATAAATAGATAATATCCCGCACGGCATGCACTCTGGGGGAAAATAAACAACCGACACCTAGAGATGTCCATGAGTCCAGGTCTTTACAGGTACTCGCAGGTAAGATCCATGGGAAAACCTGCGAGTATGTGACCCGCAGATCCCAGGATCCGTTTCCCACGGGTCCGGCGCAGGTCACAGGTCAGACTTTGGAGAATTTCAGCTGACTTGCAGGTACTTGCGGGTATTTTTATGACTTGTACAAGTAATGTAAACCCATACATTTGTTAATTAGTGCTTAAAATTTACAGTACAAGCAACAATATTTGTCAGTTAACACTCAAACTTACAGTAATTCATAGTATCATATGTATTATAGTACTTATCAAGAAGGTTTTACATTGTAGACAGCTCACGACGTTTGGCGCTTAAATTAGCGCCAAACGTCGTGAGCTGTCTACAATGTAAAACCTTCGTGTCAGTAGAGATGTTCACGAGTCCGGATCCAAGTATACTTGGATCCGGAGCGCAAGTACTTGTGGCCTAAAAGGCCTGACTCGTGACCCGCGGCTGACTCGTGGGAAACGGGTCACTGACTCGCAAGTATTACTTGCGGGTCTCACAAGTACTTGTGGATCCACACACTAATCAAGTAGTTACAGCTATATTCACAAGTATTTACCATTATTTACTTGGATACAGTGATTGTACAGTGTATAATGCTATTAAAAACCTGTACTTTACTTGTTACACTAATTTCATACTATGGTATGAAGTAAAAATGTACTGACAGTTAGGCTTTGGATTGTAGACAGCCTACGGCGATTGGGCGCTAAAATAAGCGCTAAGTCACTGTGAGCTGTCTACAACCTCAAACATGTGTGGCAGTACTTGATAAGTACTATAATAAATATGATACTATTAATTACTGTAAGTTTTGATCACCAACAACAAATATATGAGTTCATATTGCTTGCACAAGTCACACAAGTACTTGCAAGTAAACCGAAAATTGCAAATGTCTGACTTGTGACCCGTGGGAAACAGATCCTGGGATCCGCGAGTCACATACTTGCGGGTTTTCCCACGGATCTTACCTGCGAGTACTTGTGAAGACTTGGACTCGTGGACATCCCCGACTCTGACCGAAGGGAAGGGAGGGTCTTGTAGGTGCCAATTGAGTGTTGGATTCTTCAAAAACCGCCAGATCGGGTAGTTCTTTCCCACCTGATCTTCAGCCGCCGTGCCAGTTGTTTCATGTCGAGCCGCTATGCCGGCTGGTCTGTTTTTCGATGATCTCCATCATAACCATGAATGTTTCGGATCACTGCCGGGAGGCTCATGCCCAATTAGGCTATGCGGGCGCACATGACCTACCGGCATCACCAAGGCATGGCAATTCTTCTCGTTCCTTGTACTTCCCCTCTGTTGAGCTTGCTTTCACAATATTTATAATTCACTCTTCTGAACAATCTTGAAACAAACCGCTCAGCATATGTAATTGAAAGGAATATCCCTTTCTGGGATATATCCAGAACGAGCTCTCCATTTATGATAAACCCAACCAATACTAATAGGTTTTCAAGTTGAGCTGTGCCGAGTAAGCGCTTGCGCGCTTACTCTACTTCCGTCATTCTGACCAAGTTCCGACTCTCCGAGTATTCCTGCTATTTCTAGGGAATCAATGCCATTTCTTAAACAATCAGTGCATGTACATCAACTCTACTAATGAGCAGCATTGCACTCCATTATCCTGTCAACTTCTACATGTTTAAGTAAATGATTATACTTAGCCTTAGAGTGATTCATAACTCTCTACTACTGTATGATTACAACTTCTGTTTCTCGGCTTAGCAGTATCTTATCCCACTTATTGTGGCAGTAGTTGCCTGGTTGTACCAGTGCTTCAGACAAATTATCCTCTATTGGAAGTACTTTAATTACTCAGCGCTAGTGTTTGTATTTACTTGCATACAGTGATTGTACAGTGTATAATGCTATTAAAAACCTGTACTTTACTTGTTACACTAATTTCATACTATGGTATGAAGTAAAAATGTACTGACAGTTAGGCTTTGGATTGTAGACAGCCTACGGCGATTGGGCGCTAAAAAATAAGCGCTCAGTCGCTGTGAGCTGTCTACAACCTCAAACATGTGTGGCAGTACTTGATAAGTACTATAATAAATATGATACTATTAATTACTGTAAGTTTTGATCACCAACAACAAATATATGAGTTCATATTGCTTGCACAAGTCACACAAGTACTTGCAAGTCAACTGAAAATTGCAAATGTCTGACTTATGACCCGTGGGAAACAGATCCTGGGATCTGCGAGTCACATACTTGCGGGTTTTCCCACGGATCTTACCTGTGAGTACTTGTGAAGACTTGGACTCATGGACATCTCTATGTGTCAGTACATATTTACTTCATAACTAAGTATGAAATAATAGTAGACAGTTACAGTACAATGTTTTATAAATGGTATGTATCATAAAACAGGTAAGTACTTTATTAATGATTATTAGTACACTCTTTGGCATAAATACACAAATACCTGCAGGTACTTGCAAACTCGCAGGTAAATTACCTGCGAGTCAAAGATCTGTTTCCCATGGATCTTCTGCAGGTCACAAGTCAAGGCTTTGGGCCACAGGTACTTGCGCGCCGGATCCAAGTATACTTGGATCCGGACTCATGGACATCTCTACCGACACCACAGGAGAAACTTCGGCGAGCAAATCAATTGCTCAGCTGATTCCATCATCTCCAATACACATCATCTCCAAGTACTAGTTACTGATTCATATTACTGCTTGTTGAGCTATCTCCAAGGGTAATCTTATTATTATTTGTTGAGCTATCTCCAAATAATAACTTCTGTGAGTTTCGTATTCCAAACTAGTTACTAACTGTACTTGAGCCTAGTTGTGTAAGTATATATATTTTGCCTAGTGTTTCAACAAATGGAAAGGCTTGCTCTATAATGATTCTGAGTTAAATCAAGTCAGGCAGATACACAGATATAAGCCTTCTTGTTTTGAACACCTAAAACACAATGAGACTGTAGGCCATGGAATAGAGGGTATTCATTTGAATCTTGTGTCTCCTTCCAGCACAGGAATCTAAGATTGATTTTGTAGTCATGGTGTTTACAACTGTCAACCATCAGTAACCAGTGACAAGTTACTATAGGATAGTTAAGTTGTGGAGCTATCCTGTAGCTCAGGGGGCTCAATCAGAGCACTGCCTGCACATCACTAATGTTTGGATATCAGCAGATATCACTGTTGCATGCAGTAACCATTTTGTTATTATTGTCAGTGCAGGTACTCACAAGTAACTTGTAAGTACCTGTGTTAGCTAGGATCTGCAAGTACTTGTATTACAATACCTGCGGATCCTGGTATCTGTTTTCCACAAATCCATACAGGTCACAGGTAGCCCCTTGAGGCCCACAAGTAACCATGCAATGGATCCGGGTATACCTGGATCCAGACTCATGGACATCTCTAGATATCAGTATCATGATTATGATTGATCAAGTAGAGATGGACACGAGTCCGGATCCCAGACAACCTGGATCCGCTGCGCGGGTACCTGTGGAAAATAATCCTGATCTGTGACCAACCCAGACCCATGGGAAACAGGTCATGCAGGTCTACCTGCTGGGTATTTGTACCTAAAATGTACTTTACAGGGTCCGGAAGTCCCCAAAGGATGACCTGTGACTGACCCGAACCCGTGGGAACGGGTTCCTGGATCCGGCGGATCCGGGTCAACAGGTATTCCCACGGGTCGAATCTGCAGGTCACCTTTTAGGAACCAGACTCGTGTCCATCCTTAATCACAACCAGAATTGTGGGCAAGGTGAATAGCCTCCAGAGGCTATTCACCTCACACTGGATCACTGTGATGATCCAGTTTTGTACAACCACACAAACTATTAGATAATTAGGCCATGTTTGGGAGCTGGGTTAGAATTATTTGAGCTATTGATGCTCATCAGGTTACTGCTACTACTGTAGACAAAGATAGTCCAGTGGAGATGTCAGAGGAGTTGGTAGACCATCAAAACCGAGTAGAATATGCGCGAAAATGATGAACATTCGCTTTTTTGGGCCTTCTTTTGGTGTGTTTCCCAGGATTGTGTGTACCAGGTGTGTACTCTTTTTAAACAAGTGCAAGAATGAAAACAAACGGAATTATTGATTAAGAAGTAAGCGCAGTTGCGCGCTTAAGGTGATTGGAGCATGTGATGTGACAACGGATCAAGAATCCAAGTCAGAATCGCTAGCATGAATCAGACCTTGCCTTTCACCGGTCAAAGTTGAATCGCAATTCTGAGGCGATTCTGGGGTTTTGGGTTGCTCTGGAATCGCTCCAGAATCGCTCGATGATTCGCATGCGATTCTTAGAACTGACCGTAGCTAATGATCATCAGTAATAATTTGAGCGCCCAACTTTCACAGATACTAAACTACGGTTTCTCCAGGTCATTGGTTGTGCAAAATGAACGGTCCACGGTACAATTACAGTGAAAGAAAATAGTAAATAGTAGCAAGAATAGGAGATATCTAGGTCCAAAATCCTATGATATACGGAATTTTGATAGAAGAGGAAGATTAGTAAACAGGAGGAGGTACATTATTAGTAAACCTCAATTCATCTACTTCCCGTCTCAACTGGGACAACTCTCTTGCAAATCTACCACTCAGTTGCGGGGACTCGTTTTGACCTCTAACCAACGGAGTAAAACCCGACTGTGACGATTCGGAATTCAATGTGTGATTAATATTGTTAGCTCCCCGCTTTGTGGGACGAGCGACGAAGCTGCGACTACCCTCCAGGACAGGAAATTGCATAAACTCCTTCTCATTCTCTGTCCTATATCGTTCGTAGTCCTTTCGTAGGTTGCGCCATAAGAAAAAGAAGGCCAGAGTGGCTAGGAAGAAAACACCCGCAATTACGCCCCCTGCAATTCCGCCAATATCAATTGATTTGGTAGAGCCAGAAGAGAAAGATTGTCCTGTTCCTATTGCTGAGCTTGAGCATGACCTTTTGAAACTGTTAGTAAAGCCACCCTGGCATTTGTATCGCAAGACAAACCTGGTGACTGTCACAATCAGCGATGACCTGGAAAATGGCCATTAAATCACAAGATTGTTTATGCATACAAGGTCAAAACGTACGTGGATGTGCTTGATGTGCTTGATGAAGCTGAAACAGGAATGAAGAAATTGCCCGTATAAAATGCTTGAACACCATTGCTGCATCATTCATCAGAAAAAGAGAGAGAACTGAGGAGGGAAATAACTAACATAGCTGTTGCCTGGATGAAATGAGGTCTTTATAACTTTTGATATCAGCAAAAACTGACACAAGTGCGAGGAACTCACCCTTCACGAGTAAAGTTGTAAGTCAAGGATCCCGAGACGGTAAAAGGCCCTCCGATCTGTGTCGTACCATTCTCATAGATATTTGATATATTCCATGATGCTGGATCCCCAGATTGGGCAACAAAGTCGACTTTTGTCGCGGCACCAAGGACGACTGTGGGTGGAATGGTTACAAGGAGGGCATTTGTGGAGGCGAAGTAAATTGTCAAGCAAATTGTTAAGCTGAAGCTACGCAAAAATGGAGTCAGAGGTCGGGACTGGTCAGTGTAAGCTTTGATTACGATGAGGATGCGAACGCCCACAAGTGCAAGCACCAGAACATGGGTGGATGAGGAAAAGTCATTTGATTGTTGACGCTCAAAGATGATGTGATCTTCCGGTGCTTATGCCGGTGGATACAATCTATTATTATTATACACTGGTAGCACCCAATATGATTACGGGGACCGGTTCATGTACTTTCTACGTTGAGACTCAAATCTCGGTAATTACTCAAGTCCAGGCGTCACTCCTGCTCAACGCTCGAATTCAATGTTGATTCAATACCAAACATGATCCAATGTCCATGAAGACTCTTACCATGGAAAGCTGCCAGGAACTGCTCTTACTGTCTACTTGTAGGTTTTACGAATGGAAAGAGGGCGTGTTTCGGACGGGATGGGAACTGTGCCTACAATGTTGTCAACGAGACTGCGGAGCAGCTACGGAAGGTTGTGGACGGAATGTACGCAGTTGTAACACAAATTTTTGTGTTCCTGGCGCACAGTCAATAGGTGTATGTGTTCCCGTAATGTACCGGTAATCATTGAGTCGATACTACAGGGCGCACCGCTTCACTTATCCTTTGTATTTTTCGTCGCTTGTTTAGAGGGGCATCAGGTGTCAGGTATGAGGAACAATCTAGGTAGTTTACCGAGATTGGTAACGATGAGCTCAGTTTGAATTTCTGTTATCCATTTCAATGCTCTAGTTGCTCTCGATTTTTCGGAGCCGGTAACTGATGAGGTTATTAGGATTATCAGCCGACGGCCCCGACGGCTGCTTGTAGCTGCTTGTCCTCTGATTGCGATCCGCTTCGGTAAATTTAGTGTTACTCAACATGCGGAAGGCTATTCACTGCTATTCAGCATCCTGATGGATTTTGAAAAACATACAAGATCATCAATTTTGACGGTGCTGTGTAATAAACCCCCTTTTTCCTTCGTTCCGGTAGAGTAGTAGTAGTGGCGCACGTATCTGACTAGTTCGTTCAGTTATCAACGGGAAAAAACGCAGTCGTCGAAGCGGCTACTGAAACATCTTGTTAAGGATCGGTCTGACATCAAGAGTCAGCATGTTTTAGGTAGAACCAACTGCCCCACGTTGCGGTCCATACAAGATATATCACCACAGCTCCTGTACCCATTGTTCTCCCTTTATCCCAACGACTTTCGCCAAGAATGCCATATTCCTACACACCATTACCGACAAACCACGGGTTTCATTCCACGAAACGACGTAGAATTGGTCTGATACTAGCAGGGCTAGCGGGACTAGTTTTGTTCTTGAGTGGTGTCAGCTTGGTGCTTCGAAAACCGATACGATTCATTCCCCAGAAAAATTTTCAAGACCTGTAAGTCCGAGCTTTTCACCAGCAATATGCCGAACTGAAATTCGTAGACATCCTCCTAACGTGGTAGATGGGTCGTCACCGGCAGCCAGCTCCTCCACCACTGCAGTGGTGTCGACGTTGTATACCGACTCTTATATCTGGGGTACCGCTGTGCTTGGCTATTCAGTGCGCCAGGCCAACGTCGCTTCCAGACTCCTTCTTCCCTACATCGAAGACAGAATATCCCCCGAAGCCCTGTGCATTGCCCGAGCCGTAGGCTGGGAGCCCATAGCGACACCACTGATAAAACCACCTCACAATGGAAAAGGGATATACTTTCACTTTGCCGACCAATACACTAAGCTTACTGTTTGGACACTCGACAAACTAGGGATAAAAAAAGCTGTTTACCTCGACTCGGATACTTTGGTTCGCCGAAATATCGATGAACTATTCGATCTTCCGTTCAACTTTGGTGCTGTGCCAGATGTGCATGGGAGCAAAGGGGGGTTCTTGACAAATTTCAATGCAGGAGTACTTGCTCTCCGACCGTCCTCGTCGGTTTTTAATCAAATGATGAAGGTACTCGAGAGTGCGTCGTACCCTCTAGATCAAGCAGAGCAGTCCTTTTTGAACCTCTTCTTTGTTGCGAACGTCGTTCGTCTTCCCTATGCGTACAACGCAAACCTTGAAATCAAGAGAGAAAGCCCGAAGCTGTGGGAGGGGTTGAAGGACGAGATTCGTGTTGTGCATTATACTCAGGTAAAGCCTTTCATTAGAGAGCACGGCGGAAATACCAGTATGCCTACAGAGGATGATCTCAGGGATATTTTACGAGAAGCAAAGCAGAGACATGGGGATCTTTTGCGGAGGAAGTTGGTTGGTGGCATCAAGTTTTCGATGAAATGATGGGAGAGTTGAGAGATACCATAGAGGAGTGCCAAAGATAATAAAATTTGCAGCGTAGATTAGCTCTTGTTCGCAAAACATGTAACAGTAGAGGAAGTAGCAGTTTAGCACCGTCGCCGGCTTTTCGGCAGAAAACTTTATGCTTACCTAAATGCTAAGACACGCGCTTGCAGTGGCTGGGCGCTAGACTCATACCTTTTTGACCATCGCCTCGAAGCATTAACTTGCTTCTCCCTCCTCTGTCCCGCCCTCTTCTCCTGTAATATCTTCCAAATGGCATCCCAAATTTCCCAGCAATATGCTTGTCAGATTTTTTTCTAATTAGTCCCGGTAAACTGATCTGAAATTGCCCCTAGTTCGTGCACAAAAATCGCTAGGGCTTATTGGCGGCACTCCGGATTATGAGCCTATTCAAGGCTTTGTTGCGCCCGACGTACCAGCACGGACCTATGTGTATAGCGCTGATGGAAGATTATTCGCTTATACTTTGCCGACGGTGTAAGTTTTTATCTGCAACGATAACAGCCTTTTCTCAATTTTGAACACAGTGTCCGGATATTTCAGGCAGAGGGCGCACAGCTTCTCTCTGAACTGCCTCTCCCAAATATCGTCGACCTGAACTTTTCGCCTCGAGGCACATATCTCTCCACCTGGGAACGTCCTGTCAAGCTCGAAGATGGCTCTCAGCACAAGAATCTTCGAATTTTCTCCGTTTCAACAGGCGAAGAACTCACTGCCTTTTCTCAAAAGTCTCAGGAAGAATGGGACCTCCAGTACACAATCACCGAGTCTCACGCAATCAGGCTCGTCAGTCAAGAGATACAGGTGTTCCGACCGACGGAGTGGAACAAAGGTGTTGTTGATAAACTTAAAGTTGAAGGCGCCACTTCAGCTAGTTTGAGCCCGGGGCTCAATCCATCGGTCGCAGTCTTTGTCGCCGAGAAAAAAGTGTGTCGGAGCCATATTTTCCGATTATCTCATAATAACGTGCCTTTTTTTTATTACCAGGGTGCTCCTGCAAGCATCAAAATATATGGCCTGTTGTCTTTGGGGGCATCTCCGACCTGCCAAAAGACGTTTTTCAAGGCTGATCGTTCGCAGATCAAGTGGAATCAGCTCGGGACCCAAGTTCTGCTCCTGACCCAAACCGATGTCGACAACTCTAACAAAAGTTACTACGGAGAAACCGGACTTTACCTGCTCAGTGCAGCTGGTAATTTCGACTGTCGTGTGACGCTGGACAAGGAGGGCCCGATCCACGACTTCACTTGGAGTCCAAACTCGAAAGAGTTTGGTGTTGTATACGGGTACATGCCCGCCAAAACGGTCATCTTTGACCAGCGTGTCCGTACCTTGCACGATTTTGGATCAGCTCCTCACAATTACATCTCCTTCAACCCACAAGCTCGGCTTCTCGCCCTTGCCGGCTTCGGTAATCTCGCAGGAAAAATCGATATTTTCGATCGTCGTTCACTAACGAAGTTATGCACCATAGACGCCCCGCATACTTCTCACTGTGAATGGAGTCCTGATGGCCGATTTCTGCTCACTGCCACTCTCTCTCCTCGATTACGTGTCGATAACGGACTTAAGATCTGGCACTGTACTGGTCCCCTCATGCATGTCCAGCTCGTCGACGATATGTACCAAGCGTCCTGGCGCCCTACTCCGGTTGATAACGTCCCTTCGTTCCCCAATCAAGGACCGATCGCTGTCGCTCCTCCGCCACACGCTTCCGTAGTTGCACTCGAGCTTGCCGGAGGTCTCAAAGGCACCGCAATCAGCGCCCAGGCTAAGCCCGCTGGAGCCTATCGACCTCCTGGCGCGCGCGGAAACGCGACGCCTGCGATATTCAAGCGGGAAGACGAGGGAGGGTTCTCTCGTACGCCGAGTGGTCAAAATACACCTTCGAGAGGGTATAGTCGGAGTCCGGCTCCTGGTGCCGGACCTCCGAACGGTCATCAGCAGGGCGGACAGGGACGAGGAGGGAGGTATGTTCCTGGTGCCGCCAATCCTAGTCCGTCCAGGCCCGGTGCTGGTCCCCGAGGTGAATCTGGAGGAGACAAGTCGACTCAGCAGGGGCAAGGACAGGGACAGGGACAGGGAGGACAGGGCCAGGCGCAGTCGAGGAAGAGGAACAAGGGTGGGAAGAAGGGAGGAGAAGGCGGCGGTCAGGGACAAGGGAATCACAGCGGACAAAACGAAAATGGTCAAACTGAAAACGAAACCGAAAATACGAATGCACACGAAGCCCATGCGAACGGAAAGAAACAGACGTCGATGTCGATCGACTTGAAAGGGGTTAATGGGAAGGTCGGTAATGGTGCTAATACACCTAAGTCTGGTGTTCTGCCGCCCATAGACACCGCTATCGATACTCCCATCACCCCAGGCCTTGATAGCGCGCTAGACCCGATAGCAAAGAAGGTTAGAAATTTGAATAAGAAGGTATGTAACATTATCGTATTGTCTTAGGTGTGTTAATATCACTCATCTTCCCAATCTTCAGCTGAAAGCCATCGATGAGCTGAAAGACAAGGCTAAACGCGGAGAACGTTTAGAGGCGACACAGATGAAGAAGATGGAAGGAGAGGCGGAGATAAAGAAGGAACTGGCGTCGTTGGGTGCATGATAAGCACCCGCACAATCTCGCTCGGCCGCGTGGTTTCACGAGTGGGATCCTTCTTTGCTCCGCCTTTATCCTGCACTTGTTTCTCATCAATGCTATTTTATCCATCGCTAACTACCCAGATCGTTTAAACGTTCGGTAGTGTCATAGATATACTTGACTGCGAATGTTGGGATGGTTGTCACGGTGGTAGGGCCCGATGGACTTTTTTCTCTTAATCGCTTTCTGGTCTGGCTTTACAGTGGTGTACAATTGCTATCATCTATACTTTACATACATATTATCGTTAACGGGGATACATGTTAGACTTGACGCTTATATATGGAAGCTGAGCTGAGAGTGCATTGATGACTTGAACCGAAACTCTGTTTTTGAACCACTACCACCAATATCGGCTTCATTCAGCTTGAATTCTGGATGCTCAGTTGGATGAATGCCATACTTCTGAATATGGGAAAAATCTAGCAAGCTAGGTCCTTAGCCGGTAAGAAGATTTCAACGAAAGTCGCACAGATTTCAGACTGATTTTGCATCTAGTACTAGTAGCTCTCGATTATCCTTTCGAAAATTCCATGTATCTCACCAGAGAGTTCTCTCTTAGCTATTCAAATATTAATGTCCGAAGCATCCACAACTTCCGCACTACTATACGGCCGTACGCGTGCGTCCGTTTTCGCTTCGGCGTTCTTGGCTTCACTTCTCTCGACTTTTAACTAGTCCACTGTGCTTTTTCCAGTCATTTTCCTGCAATCGAGTCTCGTCCAAATCCAGGCTTCGAGTAACGAAATGTCACGAAGTTTGACTGCTTCCAACTAAGATAATGCTTCCTTGCCATCCTTATTCGTCTGCCACTTTTCAAAGTCCTTCTAGCTCTCAATCTCATTTCGTCTCCAGTTACTGTATAGTCATTCATGGCCCTCAATGTTTCCCTCTTTGTTGTATTCATCTGAATCGAACGAAACTGATCTGTCGTGTTAGGTCGTGGCAAGGAGGTCTGTAGAAACAGTAAAGCCGGAAATGGACGAGCACGCGTTTTAACGCGTCAGAATGAAACGGAAGAGATGGAGAAGGAACAGATGAGCACGAGCAACATGATGTAGCTGTGCGTGGGCCTTCGTCTGGATTATTTGCTCTCGCAACGAAACTTTAATGTTTGTTTTTGATGTAGGCAGCTTTCACCATATCCTGAGCGAGGTGGAGTCATCAGGAAAATGGTTTCTGAATTCGCGTCAAAACGTTACGAGGCTGAATGAAGAAATACAAGACATTCTCAATCAATCATCTATCTAAGACTCTACGCACAAATACAGCTTATAGAGACGGAGCACTATTCCGTAGTATTACCGTAAAGGAAAAGAATCTCGGAGGTGGTGGAATCCCACAAGGAAGTGAGAGGTATGCTACTCCAAATTAGACAGCTTGAGACTGCGAGGGTTTCGCTTCGCAGGCTTTGAATTTCAGGCTGTTTGGTTTTGAAGGGGTCGTTCCTTGGCTGTTCCCGGCTTCTCAGTTTCTCGTGGAAAGAGAGACCAAGAACAGAGTATGGAGTATGGCTCCAGGGCTTTGATTCACGAGCTCACGCGGCCCCAGAGCTCACGATAGCTTTAGAGTCAGACTCTTTGGTTTTGCATTTGGAAGTACTGTTCCTCGTTCGCTCTTCTCGGGTCCTCGGACGGGTTATGGGCGTGGCGTGGGTATTGGGTCGGAAATGACGAGGCGCGATTGTGGAGGAGTGAAGGATGTCGATGAGGCGTTGACGCGTATCTGTTCCAGGACTTCACTAGCACTTCGCAAGTTCGCGTGGCTTCGAAGTTCGGGCTTATCGGTTTCGTACTGGTCCGTTTCCTTTTCCTGTCACTTCCTGGCAGTGGTTCCTCGGGGAAGGAGTTAAAAAGTACAGATGGAAGGAAGGAAGGAAGAATTCAAAGAACTCGAAGCATCTAATCGACAGGCGATGTTAACCCCGTACTGTGGAGCCTGCGACGCTGGGGAAGTACTCCTCGTGGTGGTTCTTTTGAGTGCTGATAGTTTTGGGGCGAAACACAGCCCAGTAATACATCGAGTAGGAATTATGTCTACTCTGAAATATGCCTGCCTCCAGCTTGAAATTCCGTCTATGTCGTGTACTATATTGATCTTGTTTATGCCCGCTTAGTGGGAAGGAAGGAAGGAAGGAAGTTTATTACAAGGCGTGGTCCAAGTACTGAACAATTTGTACTTTAATTTTTGCAGGGCGATGGATTTATACTTCATTTCAACTATTTGTAGTAGGTAAATAAGAGTTTTGTAAAATAATGCTATAAAAGGCCATCTGTAGAGGCCGTTACTTTCAGCACCAACTACTCTTAACGCGCAACTACTGCTCAGTCACTTTTTTACTATCACGATGAACCTCCTCGCTTTCGTACTTGTCGCCGTCTTGGCTGCGATCCCTGCCCACGCTTGCAAGTGCCTCGACCCCGGAGGTGCCAACAACGTAGGCAACACCCATAACTGCTGCTCGAAGCTCAACGGGTCATTCCAAGACGGAAACGACTGCGCGGCTAACTCTATCTCGGAGCACCTGAGCAACTTCAGGACGTGCTGCGAGCGCTCTGGAAGCGTAACCTCCGACTGCGACTTCCCTTAAATCAAATCCATCGTGTATCAAGTGAGTTGCTCGAACAATACAAGCTATAATACTCTCTGACGGTGTACTAAGTGCGCACTTAGGTCGAGAGAGGAGAGCGTGGACGCGGAGTTTTCTGATATAAAACTAATAAATACAAATCGTGAGAGGAACTGAGCGAAGATGGCGGATTAGCTTTGGTACAGGCGGAGGGCAGTGGTAGCGGTCGGGGTGGTAGGATGATGTACTATAATATCATCAAAATATCATTCAAGTTTTTCAGAGAACTTATTTTATGCCGTGAATGTGGTCCATGCTATCGAAAGGTGAGCGTAGCGAAAGAGGTTGAGCACTATTCAAGCTGGGAGTTCCGATGTCTACCGACAGTAGCAACAGCACACTTATCTATCTACTCGTCCAGCGAATTACAAGTCCGCCAGGCCCCATCCGGCTGCCAGGCCTTTATTTATTTATTTTCGAAGGGGCATTAAAGGCATCTGAACAGTCGGCGACGCCAACTCTTAGAGCCACACTAATTGGTGTAAGGTATCCACAGCAAGGCCTATGTCAGCAATGATAAAACAAAAAAAGCCAAAACTATAACAATAACCATCTAGGATATTTTGTGGGTCTGAGTCCGTCCCTCTATAGAACGAGATCTAGTAGACCCTTGCTGCTTGCCACGTCAGTCTCGAATGCCTAGGGTTCAGTCAGTACGGGCTGGAACTGGACTGGTGGTCACGGTGAGTTAGGGTCGAGATGCGAGGTAATCGGATTCTCGGACTGTCCATACTTGTCAACTTCAAAATCGAGTTCAAAATGAAGTAGGACCGGCATAACTTGAAGGCACAACTTGAAGGCATCGAGAGGGAAATGACGAGGCGCGCTTATGGAGGACGGAAGGATGAGGCTTTGACGTGTATCTGTTCCAGGACTTCAGCTTCACTTCGCAAGTTCGCGTGGTTTCGAAGTTCAGATTGATCGGTTTCGTACGGATCCGTTTCCTGTTTCCTGTCGCTTCCTGGCAGTGGCTCCTCGGGGAAGGAGTTAAGAAGTACAGATGGAAGGAAAGGAGGAAGGTTTTATTACACAAGAATTTAAAGAACTCGAAGCATGTAATCGGCAGGCGATGTCAACTCCGTACTGTGGAGTCTGCGACGCTGGGGGAGTACTCATCGTGCTGATGCTTTTGGGGGCGAAACCCAGCCTAGTAATACATCCAGTAGGAATTATGTCTACTCTACAATATGTTTACCTCCAGCTTGAAATTCCGTCTACGTTGTGTACTATATTGATCTTGTTTATGCCCAAAACAGTGTTTGGTATCCTTAGTGGGAAGGAAGGAAGGAAGTTCACTATACGGCATAGTCCAAGTACTGAACAATTCATACTTTAATTTTTGCGGGGCGATGAATTTGTACTTTCTTTCAGTTATTTGTAGGTAAATGAGAGTTTTGTAAAATAATGCTATAAAAGGCCATCTGTAGAGGCCGTTTACTTTCAGCACCAGCTACACTTAGCGCGCAACTACTCAGTCACTTTTTTTACTGTCACTATGAACTTCCTCGCTTTCGTACTTGTCGCCGTCTTGGCTGCTATCCCTACCCACGCTTGCAAGTGCCTCGGTGCCGACAACATAGTCAACACCCAGAACTGCTGCTTGAAGCTCGGCGGGTCGCTCAAAGACAGAAGCGACTGCGCGGCTGACTCTATCTCGAAGCGCCTGAGCAACTTCAGGACGTGCTGCGAGCGCTCTGGAAGCGCAACCTCCGACTGCGACCCTTAAATCAAATCCATCGCATATCAAGTGAGTTGCTCGAACGATACAAACTATATAATACTCTCTGACGGTGTACTAAGTGCTATGTCGAGGGAGGAGAGTGCGCGCAGAATTTTCTGTTATAAAACTATCAAATACGATTATGAGACGAACTGAGCGAAGATGACGGATTCGGCTTGGTACAGGCGGAGGGGAGTGGTAGCGGTCGAGGTGGTAGGATGATGTACTATATATCATCAAATATCATTCAAGTTTTTCAGAGAACTCATTTTATGCTGTGAATGTGGCCCATGCTATCGAAAGGTGAGCGTATCGAAGGAGGTTGAGGACTAGTCAAGCTGGGAATTCTGTCCACTGACAGTGGCAACAGCACACTATCTTTCTACTCGTCCGGCCGGGGCCTGGCTCCGTCCCAGCTACCAGGCCTTCATTTATTTATTTTTCCCTCGACGTTGGCCCCTGACAGAAAGTGCGTGGAGTCTCGGGCAATGCTCGAAAAGATCCAACTCCTCGAATATGTAGCTGGTATATAGAGGAATCAGAGTTTATTTGCACTACTGACTAACGCCTGAGCCCGAGGCCTGAGTGGCGATCCCTTATTCACTTGATTATAAGGAAGTAACTCATGGACGGTGTATCCATTATCAGGGCAAGAACAAGCGGAGAGATACATGGATTTCCCTTAGGAGCGATCCTGGTCTTGTTATGTATGTGATCTTCCTCGTCCTCGCCTCTTGCTCTAATCCCTTTCTATAGCCCTCTTCAGGTTTTCATGGGTTTTCGTTCGCCACTTCCACTATTTCTTTACCACTGTTTCGGCCCACAATCATGTAGTCACGACATACTTACCTGATGGCTGGAAATACTTCAATGCGCTCCCTTTTTTGCGGGATTGATGTATCATTCTTTAGGGACAGTGATTACTACGGTGGTCTTGGTTTATCTTTCGAAAAATAGGGTCAAGATTACGAGCTAAGTCGAAGTTTGCAGTGCAGTAGATCAGTTTATAGTAGTTTCCATCTCAGCGCTCTATCTTTGATCATTGATGGACTGATAGAGGTTTGTCCCTGATTATGTGTTCCCGCCCACCCTCTCTCACCTCATCGACGCATTCTTTACAACAGTAAATACGAGGAATCTATGACAACAGGTATATCATCTGTCTGTGCATGAAGATAATTGATGATGGTTGCAGAAACGGCTGCATACAGACTCACCAGATGCTCCGTTGCTTCTTTGCAATCCAGTGATCTTCCCAGCTGCAGCACAATACTTATACGCATGACTGGGTCGACGAATAATCAGCGCTCTTCTTTTTCGCCGCCATGTCAGACTCTTCTAGTGATCAGGCCATCGCTGAAGAAATTATTAATCTTCAATTCGACTGGTACGTTGAACATTTGAAAAATCTTCATGCCATAATCACAATTGATATCATAGGTTGTTGAACAACTACACGGCATTATCTGCCTTTGGTGAGATCGTCTTCTGGTCCGAGAGTAAGTATACTGACTAACCGTCCGAACCACAGTTTTGTGGTTCTACGACTTCTCTCTTACACTCCCTACCGAAGTTCGGTCGATATGGTCCAGTCGATTGACTGGCAGTTCTATGATTTTCATTCTGAGTCGCTACAGCTTTCTGCTGTACGCGGTTATGCAGCTAGTCATCTTCCTCCCAGGAACTACTATGACAGATATAAGGTTTATTTACCCTTCGTATATGCTTACAGACTGTTTGACTAAGGATATTGTGCTCAGCTGTAGGGATGTTGATTTCACGGCGCTTCTTTTGGCCTGTCTTGCTGGTGCAACAACCAAACGTATGTCATCGTTATATTCCAATGATATACGGCTGAGAATTTTCTGCTCTAGTACTTTCCATCTTGAGAGTCTACGCGCTCTTTAATCAGAATCGGTTACTGATCATTCTGTTCTGTCCATTCATTGTTGCGGATATTGTTATTGCTTTTCTGGTGCGCTCTATATGTATAGTAGGGATTTGAAGTATTCAGCTGAATGTCGTCTATGTAGTCGTGGTTTTCGGTAACAACCACCACCAGCCTGGGAACGTATGTTCAGGCATTCTCGCCATGTTTCGGCGCTGGCGGGAATCTTGATGCTCTGTCAGTCTACCCGCTATTCTTTCCTGTCGAATCATCGTATTGACTGCTCTATGACAGGTGTGAGTCTTTGAGTTCTTTTCCAAGTCGGTCCGCATTGATCAATCGACATTACAGTGAGCCCGGTCTCTCCTCTCCTCCAGTTGACTTTCGATAGCATTATTTTCATCTTGACTTTGACCCGAACGGCTCGTCACATTATACAATCCCGGAAACTCGGTAGTCATACTATCGTTGAGGTCGTTCTACGTGATGGTTAGTGAAACTGTCCACTGTCAGGCTAGCTATTGACGTGCATTCTATAGGTACTTCATACTTCTTGTATGTTATTTCTTCAAATTTCCATTTCAGTGTCCGATGAGGCCTTGCCCACCCCTAGCATCATCTTCATAGTCGCCAGTATTCAAGCCTCTATCACGTTGGTAGGTCATATCTGATTTTGCCTGCTGTTCCGTCCAACAACCTCAAACCCAATCTAGGGCTCTCTCCTTTCAGGCGGCGCAGTAAGTTATTCTCCTGTATAATTCTGAGGGATGAGTTTGAATGTTCTACAACCTAGTTGTCGAACGCAGTAGCGCAAGTTACGACCATCGTCTCCCCGTTTCTCGCTGTGTGCGTGTTCTTTCTTAGCCCAGTGAACTCATCAACGTTCTGATAATGATATCCAGGCTACCAAATCTTCTCATAAATCGCTTCGTCCTCAACCTTCGTGCCTACTCCTGCACCGTCCAGTATTCTGGTAAAGGCCCCTCCGAGACATCCGTCTCCACACTTAGCGCACCCAACTTTGCTGAGAATCGATTCATTGGTAACATGGGAGCTCCGTTGGATCCTGATCAATGGGACGAAATGGATGAGCTTAGTATAAGCCAAGATGAACAAGTGGATAGTGCCCGGGATGGCGGGTGGGAAATTCTGGACAGAGCGGATCCGTTGACTACGCTAGTGCCTGTGGTAAGTCCAGTCGTATCTAATTACTTATGTTTACGAGCTGATGGCTTCCGCTGCTACAGATATATGACTATGAGAAGGGGAGCTCAGTTAGTTTTATGCCTATGCGAAAGGAACGATATTCTAGTAGGTTATCTTCCCAAAGAGGTCGTTGAGTAAAAAATGGGTTGGACAATGAAAGGAAATATCGAACTACAAAAGCTTCATGTAAGAATAAATAAATGTACAACACTACGGGAATGGTCAGCAGATTACTACAAAAGTATATGGTCTGGATTCTTGAGACTAGTTACAGATGAAACGGACGCATGAGTAACGGGGAAAAGGTCGTGGCGTAGCATTCAGTTTGAAGACACACACTCCCACCGGCTTGGAAGAAGGAAAGTTTTTCCTCAAGTACATGATATGACGCTTGAAGGTGGGAGGGAAACGATAAAGAAGCACAGCAACCCACATCACTAAATCCGGGGAGAGATTGCAAGGCATTGCACCTCTTACCAGGTACAGGAAAGATTTTACAAGGGCACAGTGGATTATAAGCCAAATAAAGTGATTTTTCTACATTATCAACGGTTATGAGCGGACCGTAATAATTATACTATATCACCAAGTGGTGTGATCCTGAGAGCGGATGTAAACTGATGGCCGACAGCGATAATTTTTTCTCCACTATCATCTTGCAATACAAGACTTTCGTCCACGTTTCCACCTTCTAGTAACGGGATGCCATCTTGAGAGAATTCTTAGGGCTAAAAGGTAACTGTATGTATCTTTTTCATTGGATTTTTTGAAAGTTTCCGAGCCTCAAGAAGACTTCTAGGCAACTTCTAGGATCCCTACACCGAGTCACGATACTTCTACAGCCAAGTAAGTTGTAACGACTACGTGCTTTTCTGCAGGTGACCCATTATTCGTTTGTCACATCATGTCTAAAAGGTCGTACGTTGGCGACTCAGCTGTATACTCCCGGGCCAAACATCAACGATTGACGCAGCCACACTCAGGCTCTGTTTCAACGCCTGTAACTGAATCTCAGCTCGACCCCGAGACTCAACCTGGAGCTTCAAGCTGGCCGAATGATTCACCAGGTTTGATTATGGATGGATATGCAGGCGACGTATCCCAGGCCAATGATAGCTGTCCACAGTCTTTGTGAGTTATGTCGTACCTTATATGTCAATTGGTATCTGAATTTCCTTGGTATGGCAGTGACTCGGACATGATTCCTACAACCAGCCAGCTCTCTCCTCTGACTCGAACTCAAGAGTCGCTCTTGGACTGGGATCCACTTGCCGATTCACAGGCTGAGAGGGAGGCATTACCTTCCGTCTTGTTCAAATCGGTAGCAACGCGGCCTACTGGTGCCAGCGAACAACGTGCGTATGCATCTGTATCACTGTCATAGGCACTGCCTGAAATGCCTGACTTTCGGTTTACCAGAACTGAAAGATATCATGCTTTCGTGGTACCAGCAGCGTGTTGCAACCCTCGAAGCTGAAATCGCTTCTTATCAATCCAACGTGGGTCGGTGGCGGAAACTTGCTATCAGTATGGCTGAACAAGCGGATGATATTGGAACGACCTTGAATGAAGCCGCCATGTATGGTATCACCGATGTTGTTATCCCTCCTCCTCCGCCTAGATTTGCGTACTCTCCTGTAGACAGTGATGCAGATTAGAGGACTCAGCAATACATATATGAACTACAGTAACACGATAATCCATAACTATTTTATTGTGAATCAAAGCCATCGTCATTATCTTCGAAGCCCGACCCATCTTCGGAGTCTTCTGACTGATAATCAAGATTGTCTGTCAGGTAGTTGAGCAGCCAAGTGCGGTCTCCAGACTCTGAGTTTGTGTCCCCAGCCTCACTTCGAAAATCATCCTCCTCGCTGCTTGCCCTATCTGAGTCGTCATCCATTGCTGTACTGGTGTCTCTGTGACGTTCCTTCTCCCAGCCCTCGTCATTCTCTGGTGGTCCCACTTCTGTTTCTAGTGTTTGTGGCTGGTTTTCCGGGGCTATATCAACATGTCCGATGCCTCCGCCACGGTAGCGCATGAACATATCACGATCGACGAAACTAACAAGTAAGGTGAGTACGGATATGGAGTGATTATTGCAACGAACTGACATCATAACATAGAAGTTTAGCCAGTCTGAATCCTGTCCTGGTTTGCGTGCTGCAGTTGGACCAGGCGTCTGAAGAAGGGTGTTAGTTTTTCCACCACAAAAGTCGGGGATAAGGTGACAGCCTCGGATAACCTGGGTCGGGTCAAGGAACCCAAAAGCAAAATCATCATCTTCGGGAACAAATCCGACTTTTGGGAGCTTGGCAGTCTTCGACCCATCACAATAACCTGGCTCAGTTCCTAACCAGCACACCCAGAGAAACTCCATTTGCTTTCTGGACCGTATACACCCCGTCTTGGCATCATAGTGAACAACATCGGCGTGAAATAAACCTATAACTTGAGCGTACCAATACGGATGGGCGTTTTCATGGGTTTCCGGTGATAGCACCATGACCGCGCTGTGTTCGGTACGGGGATTCACAACATCTTGATCTCGACGAATGTCGTATGTTGTGTAGTTGATACGGAGGGTTTTGACTGCATAAATCTTCTCGTTTGCAAGGATGATGTCACGTCGCTCCTCATCTGAAAACTCATAGTCCCCATCGTAAGGATCCTTGCGCAGACGGCCGAGTAGATGATCTTGGAGTTTGGGTAAGAAGTTCTGGTGGCAGCGTCAGTGTCGGCGCAGAATGGAAATCCAATTACAAAAGCCAAATACCTTTTTGGCAGGATCCGACAAGTTATCTTGAAGAAATGGAGTAAGATGGATGGGATGGTCTTTTCGATTAGACATAAAATGATGCGCTTCCCAAGAAACATGAGCCTCTTCTGGAATCTCTCGCGAGCCAAATCCAACATGGTGAGAATGTGTTGTAGTGGTCGCACGACTGGTAGGAGGGTTTTCTGCCGTCTTTGCTTTTTCTGTCCGCTCGGCTTTCTTCTTTGCATCCTTAGCAGCAAAAAGTCGTCTCCGTCGATAGTGTCGACCGATTTGATTTTCGTGGCCTCTCTTGTTTGTAAGACCATACAATTGCTTGACCAGACGATGAGCCAGCTCGCCCTACAGTCCAAATCGTCGATCAGTATACATCCAATATCACGAAACACTTACCAGCTGAGTTGAGTATGAGTCAATGGTTCCAAATCGACGAATCGCCGCTACATAATCACCCATGGCATGGAACTTGTAGGTGAATAAGTTCATCGTTCTGGCTTTACTAGATGAAGCAGGACGTGGGGCACTTCCAGCTGGACGTTGCGCATCAGCTTGTGCTTGACGTCGAGCACGGGCCTCCTGTTCCCGTGGGAGTTCCACAGTCACAAACTGAGAGCAAGTTTTGTCTCTAAACTCCCGTAATAGAATTCCAACCTCAGTTGTTTTCGAAGTAAGATCTCGCAGTGTGTTTTCGGTATGCATGTGCAACTTTGCTAATGCATGCCATTCGCCAAGTCGGTAAAGTAGTTTCATGAGGCTGTTATGACTCGATCAATAGTCTCGTCCAAACCTTCACAGTACGTAACTTGGCAGTAAAAATGATAAGAGAAATTAATGAGATTATAGAGCAAGCCTTTCCGTTCGTTGAAACCGCTAGGCAAAAAATATATACTCAAACAACTAGGCTCAAGTAAAGTTAGTAACTAGTTTGTAATACAAAACTCACAGAAGTTATTATTTGGAGATAGCTCGACAAATAATAATAATAAGATTACCCTCGGAGATAGCTCAACAAGCAGTAATATGAATCAGAACTAGTACTCGGAGATGGCTCAACAAGTAGTAGTGAGTGTGGTGTCTAGTACTCGGAGATAGCTCAACAAGTAATAGTGAGTGTGGTGTCTAGTACTCGGAGATAGCTCAACAAGTAATAGTGAGTGTGATGTCTAATACTTGGAGATAGCTCAACAAGTAATAGGAAGTTGCAACTTGGAGATAGCTCAACAAGTGGCAATTAAAGAAGTATTCACTAGGAGATAGCTCAACAGGTGAATGTTAGTGGATACAACTTGGAGTTAGCTCAACAAGATGTATAAATGTGTATTGTAACTTGGAGATAGCTCAACAATATACAATGAGTTGGTCTGGTGATTCACACAAGTGATAACAGCAAACAAGTGGGGGTTTGGATTTAAGAAAAATAATACGTCTCACGTACATTGGTAAATCTAGACTACTTATATACTGTGCAATGTGTACTAGTTAGGAAATGCTGCGGAATGACTAGATTTGAGTCATAACTGCGGAAATACTGCGGATGAGTCAGTCTGACTATGTAATGCTGTGCAATGACTAATATTGAGTCATGTATGCGGAACCGTAGTTGACTCAGATATCTGGCTGTGCAATGACTGATATTGAGTCATTGATGTAAAGAGGCTATGCAATGATGTCATAGCTGTGGAGCAGTGATGTGATATCATAACTGCGGAGCAATGGAATGACATCATGATTGTAGAGTAGCAAGATGACATCATAGTTGTGGAGCTAGAATGATGTCATGACTGTGCAGACTGTGCAGTGACTGTTAAAGATCATTCTGGTGTTCTGGAAGAATGTGTGCAGCATTAACCCAAATGGTGTTGAATAACTAATGAATGTAAAATGTTAAGTAGAAGTATTAATGATAGTGTTCATAGTTGGTTACAGAAGAAAAAAGATTGGGTGTATAGGATTTAGATCCGGGTCATAACAGTACTCCCCCCTTAAGGCCGAAACCCTCTGAGGCCACATATGAGTTAGGGAGTTCAATGTTCATTCATCAAATCAGCAGAGCAAAGGAGTTGACTGGAATCAATTTCTGCCTTTCATCTGTGTCTTGAGTTTCATTCACATTTTGACTTTAGTTGGTGATTGTGGAGTGGCCCATTGATTGGTCATTAGTGTCATTGGTGTCGTTAGTGGCCTTGCCTGATACGTGAATTTTTTTTTGCTCAAGTGCCAGGTAGCGTCAAAACTATCACTAGCAAGTGACATTTTACATCAACATCATGATTCTGATACATCAAAGATTTTGGCAGTGCATTATGTCCATGGATCTGATTTACGGGAATTCCATCAATCAAAATGATTGTTTGATTGGAGATATGTTTACATATCAATGATATGATGGTCACTCTGATGTCAATTGCTGCAAGTTGATTGGTGGTTTAGTTGAGAATAGTTGACATTATTGGCAAAGCTAGGTCTCGAGGTTCTGAGTATATCATTTAGATAGATTCAGCATATTTCCAGTTAATCAGAGATTTGATTTCATGGGCCTGAAGCTCATGGTTTGTGATATTTGTGCCATTTCGGGCTCAACTGCCGGTGTTTCAGTAAGCATTAATCCTGACTTGGTAGTTGAATCTCATGTTGATACAAGATTTCCGGAATTGTAGATGTATTTTTTGGTGTAATAGCGGGTATGAATGATTTTCATCTTCCGTTAGATTGAAACTCATTAACCTGAGGTGTATCTCAGGTGCGGAAATCTCTCTTCCTTAGTATTTATTCAACTCCTGTTTTAGGCTGTTGGTATTCTCCTTCCTTTCCCCTTGTTATGCGATGCTTCTGCACATCTTTCAAAGCTGCTCTGCTTTCTGGTGTTCTTGCTACAATTTCTGGGCATAATATGTATCATAAGTAATCGCATTTGGTTGGAGATCATAGGGTTAATGTGGCAGTAAGTTTTTTGCAACATTTCTGAGTAAGTTCCACAGTTGGTCTGGTTGAATGGTCAAGAGTTAACGAGCTTGGCATCATTTGTTGCTCCATCCTGCCAGTTTCTTAAGGGCATTCTAGCATGGTTCTAGATTGGTTCTAGACTGCAAAATTTTATTTCATTTCATTTTTTGGCTTGTGCTCAACTGAAAGTTGAAATTTGAGTGTTGTGGAACATCAAAGCTGATCAGTTCTCTGATGTTTGGGCGTTATATTTGGGGATCATATGGGTCATGAATAATGGCATCGTAAAATCATTAGGGTGTCGTGGTAGCAGCATTGGTGCTGAGTATGCTCTGGCTTAATCAAGGGTCTTCAGTAGTGGTTTCTCTTCTGCATATGGGTATCTTGATGAAGGTAGAGCTGAATTGGATTTTATAGGATTTTATAGGTGAATAACTTGGTGCTGATGATAATTGGTTGAAGAGAAATTAGAGAATTAATGGCTGGTCCTTAGGTTTCCCCTATCCTTCCTCAGCCATGGAAGGTTCTCTTGGTTGTGATTCTTATATTTCCCCTCCTTCAGGGTCTCCTTCCATGAGTGTGCTGTCAATATCAATGACTTCACCCTCAACTTCAAGTGTAATATTGCTTGGTGTGTCACTGGAAGTGTCCATAAATGTGGCTCGACCCGATACATTATTGCGCCGTTGTGGGCAGTTTCTGGTGAAATGGCCCATCTCACCACAGTAAGTGCAAGCCCCTTTTGCTTCGTCTTTGGTCATACTCCTCTTGAGTGACCCAAGCCATTTGTACTACAGCTGAAGCCTCATTGATATAATTGTTTCTAGAACTGTTGTGATTCATTCTAGATGGTCTTTGAGTCTGTGTGTTAGATGTAGTAGCGTCCTGTGGTTGAACTTGTGTTGTATGATTATTAGGCGGAATATTCTGATTGAAATTTGTGTTTGCAAAGGTGGAGTAGCTGTTTCCTGACTGGTTGTGGTCAAGGATTTGATTATTTGTGTTTTCATTTTGGGTATTGTTATTCCCAGTTCTGAAATTATTCCCAAGTCCGGAATCATAAAATGCTTCTCGTGCGCCATCAATGTCCAATAGCCTATCAACAACATCCTGATATGTTTCTGGCAAATTGCCAACCATTGTTAGACGGTTGCGCAGATCTGGCCGGATCTGATTCAGAAGTCTCCATCGCTTAGCAGGATCATTGTAAGTGGTGCGGTTAGCAATGTCTTCAAACTTGACTAAAAAGTCTGCAAATGACTCTCTTGAGACTTGTATACATTTATCTAGTTGTGATTGAGCATGCATTTTCTCATCATGGAGACCAAACATGCGTCCAAACAACTTAACAAACTCTGACCAGATATTCAATGCTGGAGTAAAGGATTCATTTTCTCCATTAGCCTGTTTTTCTACCAGATTATTGTAGTACTTTGCTGCAGCTCCTGTAAGGTATGATGCGGCAAATGTAATTTTTGAATTATCTGTAGAGTAAGTCATTGGCTTTGCATTGAACATTATCAGCACTGAATTTAGAAATGCTCTCCATGCGGCTCTGTTAGATCCATCAAATGGTGTTGGTTTGTTGATGTCAAGTTTTGACTCTCTCGTCAGAGCTCTAGTGGCTTCTTCATTCCTTCTTTTCTGTTCCTCTCTTTCCGGATTGTGCTCATTGCCATTTCTACCGTCACGTCCATCTCTTCCATCTCTTCCATCTCTTCCGTCTTTACAGCAGCAACAATGAGATCTGCTACAAGGCTGTTTTGGAGGTTCACCATCATTTGGTGGTGGAGGAGGTTCATTGGGTCTGCTGTTCCTGTAGGAATTGTTTCCGTTGTTCTCACCATTGTTTCTGCTTTGGTCATTCCCTTCACTATGATTTCCAGGGTCATCTGGTGGTGGGGGTGATGGTGGCGCTCCTCCTGATGCTTGGACAGGTGCCTTGCCTTTGTTTGGGATGAATGGTAACCATTCATTGGCAAAAATTCATTTGCTTCAACAGCCCAATTCAGACCTAAAGGTGACCTAGGTACAACAGTCTTATGAGTCTGTGGAACCTGACCATGATGTGTGAGCAAACGTGGTTGGCTCTACTAGCTCTACAGGAGATTGGATGGTTATGGGAATGTGAGGGGAGTCAAATGTATTTTTTGTAACTTGTGTCTCAGGAAATACCTGCCGACTTGTTGAGGCTTGAGCAGGTTCATATTTTGTAGGCATTGCAAAATCCTGCTTTCTGCTTCTAAGTCTTGTATTTCTTTTCCCTTCGTCAAATAGTGAGTGACTACCACTGGCATGAGGTGGTTCATCTCGTTGAAGTTGAGTTCTAGAGTGATCATGTTGATTTTCATTTCTCACTACTTGCTCCATTTTTTTAACAGGATTAGTTGCTAATGGCATGTGTGTCATGGGTTGAATAATTGGTATATTAACATTTTGAGGACTTGGTGGTTGAACCCTTCTTGTCCAGGCAAGTATTCTGTCAGTCTCATTAGAGCTTTCATTTTGCCTAGAGTTCCTCTCTGTAAGTGGAACATGAGTTTCTTCCACATTTCTTGTGTTCTCAACTGATTGATTTCTTTGTATGGAGGTTTGTGCACTTGGTGGAACTTCTGCTTTTGATGAGGTTTGCACTGGTCTGTGAACACTTGGTGCATTTTCCTGTACTTTGGCCATCTGGCTCATATGAACAGAAGGTGCTAATTCTGCACTAGTGCTACTTCTTGCCCTCAATAAAACTTGAACTCCATTCCTTTGTGTCTCGTTATACAGGTATGTTAACATTTGGCTATTCCTTTTGTCTGATATCCGCTGATACAGACTTGGACTTAGTAATGCAAGCTCACTCTGACCTAGTCTTTCCAACTGTTGAACCCATTGCCAAGGCTGAGCATTTCTGCTTCTATAGCCTAATGACTCTAAGAATATTTGGCATTGTTGACTAAGTCTGTCAAACTGTGTCTGTCCATTTTGAAGCTGGTTCAAAATTGGTACACTATTGCTTGACTTATGTGAGTCTTGTTTTGCTGAGCTTTTTACTGAGCTTTTGGAAGATCCACTTGGTGATGGGATGTTCCTGACAGTTAAAACTGGTTGCAAAACTTGCAATTGAACAGGTGATTGTTCATGTCCTTCTGACTGGTTTAAACTCCTAACAGCACTTAAAGCAGTATGGTCTGACTGAGAATTGTGAGATTGCTGTGGTGGGAACTCATGATGTGAGCTACTATGAGCCACAGAATGCTCTTGGATTTCCTCAGGGACTACAGACAATGGAGACCTTCTAACAGGCTCAGATTGTCTTGTACTTGGCCTTGTAAGAGATTGTTGTTCTCTATACTGTGCTTGTAGCGAGTCAAAAAATTCAATTATAGGTGTCTGTGATTGATTCACAATTGCTTGTGGCAATACATTCCTACTAATTGACTGTATGGGTGACGAGTGGCGGCTGTGTGAAGGATTTTGTTGAGGTTCTGAGACCTGAAGTATATCCCTGTTTTGCCTTGTAGAGTGTTCACTCTGAGATTTATGTGTTTCAGATTGCACAGAATGACTATGATGTGAAGAAGGTAGAGGTATAATTGTTGCAAAATCAGGAATTTGCTGCTGTTGTCCTCGCAAACCACGTTCAACTGAATGACTGGTGGAATGGTCATCATGACGAGCAAAGATCTGGGCAATTTCTGCAGTAGTAGGCACTCTAACTTCCTGAACCACAGTTTCATTGAAATTTGATCCATTTGATCCAATATGAACTCTCCGCATTACTACAACTTCACCTTCTGAAATATCAGTGGGTGTCCAATTGCTGGTATTTCCAACATTGGAAATGTCTTGTCCCAGTGTATATCCTGGAGCATTAAAACCAGTTGGAATAGTTTGGATACTAGATCCTTGAACAAATGTTTGAGGGTTCTGGTGAGACCCTGTGCGGGTTCTAGTTGTTTGTGTAGACATTTAATGGGGGCGGGTGGAGACGTATTATTATGTTATGACTCGATCAATAGTCTCGTCCAAACCTTCACAGTACGTAACTTGGCAGTAAAAATGATAAGAGAAATTAATGAGATTATAGAGCAAGCCTTTCCGTTCGTTGAAACCGCTAGGCAAAAAATATATACTCAAACAACTAGGCTCAAGTAAAGTTAGTAACTAGTTTGTAATACAAAACTCACAGAAGTTATTATTTGGAGATAGCTCGACAAATAATAATAATAAGATTACCCTCGGAGATAGCTCAACAAGCAGTAATATGAATCAGAACTAGTACTCGGAGATGGCTCAACAAGTAGTAGTGAGTGTGGTGTCTAGTACTTGGAGATAGCTCAACAAGTAATAGTGAGTGTGGTGTCTAGTACTCGGAGATAGCTCAACAAGTAATAGTGAGTGTGATGTCTAATACTTGGAGATAGCTCAACAAGTAATAGGAAGTTGCAACTCGGAGATAGCTCAACAAGTGGCAATTAAAGAAGTATTCACTAGGAGATAGCTCAACAGGTGAATGTTAGTGGATACAACTTGGAGTTAGCTCAACAAGATGTATAAATGTGTATTGTAACTTGGAGATAGCTCAACAATATACAATGAGTTGGTCTGGTGATTCACACAAGTGATAACAGCAAACAAGTGGGGGTTTGGATTTAAGAAAAATAATACGTCTCACGTACATTGGTAAATCTAGACTACTTATATACTGTGCAATGTGTACTAGTTAGGAAATGCTGCGGAATGACTAGATTTGAGTCATAACTGCGGAAATACTGTGGATGAGTCAGTCTGACTATGTAATGCTGTGCAATGACTAATATTGAGTCATGTATGCGGAACCGTAGTTGACTCAGATATCTGGCTGTGCAATGACTGATATTGAGTCATTGATGTAAAGAGGCTATGCAATGATGTCATAGCTGTGGAGCAGTGATGTGATATCATAACTGCGGAGCAATGGAATGACATCATGATTGTAGAGTAGCAAGATGACATCATAGTTGTGGAGCTAGAATGATGTCATGACTGTGCAGACTGTGCAGTGACTGTTAAAGATCATTCTGGTGTTCTGGAAGAATGTGTGCAGCATTAACCCAAATGGTGTTGAATAACTAATGAATGTAAAATGTTAAGTAGAAGTATTAATGATAGTGTTCATAGTTGGTTACAGAAGAAAAAAGATTGGGTGTATAGGATTTAGATCCGGGTCATAACAGCCTTGAGCCCACTGGAGAAACTCGAGTCTGTGCTGAAACATATTCAGAGCTTAAGCTGGTCATTTAGTGACTTTCTCTTTTGGAGCTCTGAGTGGAAAGGGTTCACTCGAGGCCATGCACATTCCCATGCTGTTGAGAAGTTTCTTAGTGGTAGATGTGAACATCATCCCGGAGAAATTATCCTAAAATGGTATACATCTCCGGATGGACACGTCGGAGCTAATGAAGAGGCAGCAGCTCAAATGTGGACAACAGGATTGCCGGAATTTTGGAAAATCAAGAATGTACGAGCATCCCTTAGCTCCTTTGCAGCTCAGGTCAGTATCTCGCAGGCTGTCAAGCAAGCAAAGCATGCTGTCAAACCAGAGGGAGGACTACATGTTCATCTCTCTGTAAAGTCTGAGTCTGGCTCCCTGAAGAGTCCTGTACATTCTGAATGGAAAGACATAGGTGCCAATACTGTTGCTCAAGTGGGAGATATTATCTGCGCCAAACACCCTTTTCTATATGCCCTTCTTTCAAGAGTGGTAACAGGAAAGACCAAGGGGCATATCATTGCAGTGCGAAAGACATGACCTGTTGATGTGGTAAGTTCTTTATGATCATCAGAATGTTATGCTCACCAGGACACAGTTTGTTACTCATTCTATTGCGGCACTTAACTTCTCACGAAATCGCTGCGCTAACTGGCTTCCACTCACTTGTGGTCTCTTGTACTTCTTGCATTCAGCTCCTGTTGATTTGTTTTCCTACAAAAGCCGCATCGGGACCATGCCCACCTACTATAGCACCATCTATGGAATCCTTTGTGAACTTGGATATGCTGAAGGTATTGCAGCAAAACTGGCAGGCATGAACCCAATGCACTGGGGGAAAATGATCATCGATAATGTACAAAATTATCTTCGCCAGCGGGATATGCACATTGGAAGGGAAAATAAGATGACAGTTGGAATTTCTGGGATATACATTGAGTATCCGGAGGGTACGTTCTCACCTGAGGCACTAGATATGGATGACCGAAAAGCTTGGGTTGCTAAAAATGAACGAAAAGCTCTTGACATTGATTTTTTTTTTTTTTTGATTTGATTAACTTTGAGCACCTCGAGATTGTTGGAGCCATCCAATGGCTAGAATCTCTTGTCAATCAGATACCTCAACTTGCTCTGTACAAGAAACATGTTGCCATGTTATACAAAACTCGCGCTGCTATCAATTGTGTTGGCAGCGAAGCCTCAATCATCCACCCGCTCGCTCCAAATGGGAAGAGTGAGAATGTCACTGCAGAATTGTACGCTGCACTTCTCAATCTCCTTTCTCAAGCTGGTCAAACCAAGGACAAATTCTACATCAATTTTTCCTCACAGGCGGTGATGGGCTTACATACCAGCAACTTCTCGAGCTTAAGCGGTATCTCCAGTATAACGAGAACAAACTTTCCAGTCTTGGTGTCCTTGAACCAATGCTGGAATGGTGGCATACGGTGTGGACTGACCTTTGTCGGATATACGAGACTCACTGGGGTGCACCACTCAGCAAGGATCCTTCGACACTTGGTCACAGTGCTCGCAAAATCGGCCATGAAGATCTGTCAAACTTGAAGAAAATTGATTATTACCCTGGTATTCAACTTGCATATCTGGTACTTGATGTACGCATGCTAGACTGTTGGCGGTATGTCTATTTATTTCTATTGTAGCTCTAAGCTAATATTTTTCTGGTTCAGGTTGGCATTCAAGACTGAGGATATTTTTAAATATTTCGAGACACTTAAAGATGTTCCATTAATTGAAGATCGACATGAAGGCGGATTCCAAGGGTAGGGAGACTTTCTGAAGGCCTCTGCAAACAACAGATCTATCTTGACTAGTAGAGAGCACAGTTCATCACCTTGGTTCACATGAACTCTCTCTGCTTTGTCCTCACTCCAGCATGCTTCAGTGTCTCTCTTCTGGCTTACAGACTATTTGAACAAGCTGAACCCCAGCTTCAAAACACATTTTATCTCTTGTTAATATCATCCTTTGCTGTTGAGCTATTCACAGTTCCATCAGGAAAAGCCGTTTTTGCATAGGTGACCCCAGAGTGGCCTAAAGCAAACTAGGTGACCTATGAATCCTATGGTGTCCTAGGAATTTGGGCTCGTCCCTTGCCAGTCAAGGCTCTTGAGGATTCCCTAGGGTATCCTAGGCAAACCCAGGGCAAGCCTAGGTTTGCCCAGGCTTGCCCAGGTGTTCCCCAGGTGTTCCCCAGGTGTTCCCCAGGAGCACCTGGGCAAACCTGGGCAAACCTAGGCTTGCCTAGGGAATCCTCAAGAGCCTTGACTGGCAAGGGATGAGCCCAAATTCCTAGGATGCCATAGGATTCATAGGTCATCTAGTTTGCTTTAGGCCACTCTGGGGTCACCTAGGCAAAAAAGGCTTTTCCTGATGTCAAGTTGCAGCCTACAGTGTGACACATCATTGTCACATGACTTTTGGGATATCATTCTGACAGGAATTTTGAGGAGAATCCAATGGAATTTTTGCCGAGGCCATTGGATGAGCCATTCACATCATATGATCACTTTGATCCATTCAAAGTCTGACATCCTTGTATCAACTCCAGACAGTTTTTCTGTCAGTGGTTCTAGGACATGTTTGGTATCATTATGAGCGGTCTTTCAATGCAAATCCAATGGTGCAAAAATTATAGGATTTGAGCAAATAGCCCGTAATCTCCATCGGATGGCAAAACTGAAACCCGACTTGCGCGAGAGAGTTAGCTTGTTGAAATGTTCCACTTGGCACAGCGAGCCTCACACTAACCCAGAGGTTTGGGTTCTACTTCAGCAATATGATCATCATCAGCTCCACTCCCGATGTGCAGGGTGATTTGTGGAGGAGAAAGATAATGACAATTTCACAAAAGGTTGGAACAACCTTAGGAAAGGGAAGTTGGCCAAATGGATTAATGAAACAACACGCGCTCGGGTTAGAGTTGATATTGATGCTTGTGTTAATGCACTAGGGCCAGATTTACAGGGATCTTCTACTACAACTCCATTTACCACCGTACCAGAAGACAATGAGTCAGTGTCCGAGGCTGGAGATGAAAGCGACACTGATTCCGAGGGCGAGGATTCGGATTTTTGCAACAGCATAGGTACAATGGGTGTTGTTGATGGTCGTTTTATTGCCCAAACACTTGATATGGACCAAACCATAGAGGAAGTAACTGCACTTCTTGAATCAGAATTTGCCGAAGATATGAGAGAGATTGGGGGATTCAGTGACAATATTTCAGATGGTGAGTCTGACTCTGACAAGGTATAGTGTACTATTTTTCTACCATGCATTTTGCTGATTGTAGTATTAAAGAGGATTAAATTCTACATTTTATAGTAAAGTAAGATCAATAGATCTTAGGCTGTCGACACCTCCTTCTTCTTAACCTCTCGTTCGTGTTTTTCATGCGCCCTGATACTTATAAACTCTTCATGCAGCCTCTGGAGACATACCATCAGTTCTTGGTAATGATTAACCAGCCATTTGTTTTTGGGTAGGAGTTGTATGAGATCGTTTGTCTCTTTTATGGAAGTGAAGTAATCTAGGACCAACTTGATTTCCTCATCAGTGAAAAGGAACTCGGGCACAAGGTTTTGAGATGTTGAACGGAACATTTCAAGTTGGAATAATTTTAACTGTGCAATTCCATGAGCACGCATTGCTGCCATGATGCTTTGGTGCTTTTTAGGCTTTGTCAGAGTGCCAGGGAAGACAGTAGGGGGTTGTTTTGGATCTTTTTGAACCAGGACCCTATGTTCTGGAGTACAATTTGGTCCACTACAACAACAAGGAGTAGGCCTTTGGGCTCGAGGATATTTGGTACATGTGGGACAGAGACATTGATGTTCAGCCTCTGGATTCTTGTACTGATGATCAATATTCAACACTTTACATTCTGCGACCCAGATTTCTGCCAAGGTGAGATCTATTTCCGTCTCTACGTTCATGTCCTCTAGCATGGAAAATTTCTTGTCAGAAGAACAATTTTTTGTTGCCAAAGCCTGTGCTGCGCGTTTTGAAGCGTTTGGTGAAAAGTAAACAATGCCCCTGTGAGAGGTGTCCATATTTTTTGATTTAACATGAGGCCAGATGCGCCCAATCATCTGGAGCATCTCATCTGTATTGACAGGATCACCAAACACAACAACGTCTTCCACATTGTCTATATCAACACCAATAGATAATTGTGGTTCGCTTCTCATTTAGAATCCAATCAAGTTCTGGAAAGGATCTGCCTGAGATAGGTGAGGAAATTTCGCGAAATATCAGCTGAATGTCATGTCGTTGATTGGATTGTCGAATCAAGTGATACTCCCCAGCTTTCAATCCAAGAAATCTGCAGATGGTGTGTAGTGCTTGTCCGCCACGCATAGTGGCAGTCATGGAGAGGAACACAGTGTCATCAGGAAGACGAGACCTTGCCAATCCAATTTGACGGAAGGGCTGGCGGAAGCTCTTTCCCCAAGTCAATAGTAGATGGACTTCATCCACAGAAATTGCATAAATACGGCTATAGAACAACGGATTACCCAGTGCAGTCTCGTAAGCCTTTGATTTCAGCTGTTCCGGGGAGATTAAAATCATCGATAGCTTTTCATCATCCTGGGCTCGACGCCATAGATCAGGCAAACTGTTCTCATGAGCGGTTTGAATAGTCTCTTGATTTATGATAATGACATTTAGGCTCATTGCCAACAGCTTCTCTTCCTGCCAGTTCTTTTAATAACAGTTACTCTAATTACACAATTAAGTCTACTCACTAGCTGATACTCCATATAATAAGTTGTTGGACATATCGTAAGCATGAGAGGATTTTTCGGGAATTTGTTGCTGACTACTTGCTTTTCAGGGTACAACTCTGGCCGGGCTGTGAGCTCCCATACAACAAGCGCGGTGAAAGCTATAAAAGCCGGTCTTTCCAGACCCAGTTGGTGTAATGGCAACCAAATCCGTTTGATCTAGGACGTGTCCGAGGCCTTCCAGTATGGAAAGCAAGAAGGGCCTGCCACGTCGGATCATGAATTTTGACATAGCCGAACTGATGGAGCCAAATCGGGATATGGACCTCGGGGACCCATTTTAATTATGTAAATCTATTACTATCTATCCCTCCATTGAATGAGAAGTTTTTTAGAATTTAGTAGGGCATACCCATGGGCCATACATGGTCACGGCTGTGCAAAAGATGACCGTAAGTGTGCAGTACATACTACGGGTGACCGTATTTAAATTTTACTGGTTCTTTGAGCGCCTTGTGAGCGCCTGACTGTTGACAGCCTGCGCTAAGCTCTTTGGACTCGTCACAGGTGGAAATTCATTGCCTTCATCAGATGGAAGGTTAATAGTTCCTTGAGCTAGTTTCTCTTCCTTCAACACTGCATCATCAGGCTTCAGGCTTCAGGTGGACTTGAATGATTTGTTTGTGATTTGTTCCTTTAGGCTTGAGGCAAGCTTGAGGCTCAGTTCTATTCCACTTATTAATCTCAACATATATCTATCATGCTTATTCAGCCAGGGATTCAGCCGGAAACGCTGGAACGAGGCTGGAATCACGGCCCTATGCAAGCCCTATGCCAACCCAATTGAACAGCATATCATTGATTCCACAAATGATTATTAGCATGATCTTCAAGGTGTCAATGTGATGTAGTAGTACTTGGGCCAGACGGTATGGTTGATTACCTCGGTGGCTTTACCACTGTTTACTTGAGATGTTATTGTCGCAGTGAAGCCGATCCGGGCTGCGCGCGCCGCATAGAAGTCCCGCTACCTTGCACACTTTGGGATAAGCATGAGGATATTCTTTCTTCTCTTTGCTTTCTTTATTCCTCAACCTTATTCCATTATTTTCTTTGTTCTTTCTATTTACCGCACTGGCGCATAAAGCTTTGGGTACCTACAACTTAGCACCCCAGTTGATCACTTGATGCAAGGGGGTTCAGGAAATTAAGCGCCCAATAGGGGGTCGGTTAGTTAGTCTGGCCGTGAGGCCAGAAAAAAAAAGTTTGACCCCCCTCCCAAAGGGCCAAATTTTGGTTTTTATATGCCAAGAAGATAGCTGCCAGCCCATTGATTTAGCCATTAGAATAAACCTCACTAGTGCTAGGTACAGCCAACTAAGAGGATGAATGAGCCAAGGATGAGTGGCATTTAAGTATATTAAAGTCAATCAGATATGCAACACTAACCCAGATTAATTACTGCATAGGAGAGCCCTGATAACCTTACCATTGATGCAATGGGTTGCGTGAAAAGCCCAGTGTAAACCGACTGTGCTGAAGGTCGGAAATCACTGAGATCACAATGTGAACCAATTGTGAGAACCACGCTATATCTGACAAGCGGGAAGAGACATAGTACAAGAGTACAAGGTAAAGAACAACTAGGGAACTGTCACAGTAAATAAGTGTAACAACATGGGAATAAGGTAGCGATAACAAGTAATGCAGTAACGTAGTAAACTACGATATTTAAACCAGCCCGCAAATTGGGTAGTGTTCACTGTTAGATCATGGATGGCCAGACTACTATAAAAGACATAAAGAGTCAAAAGGGTTTACCTCAAGAAATTGGAAAAGCTCAAAGCAATGCTAAAGAAGTGTATGGGCAGAGTTATCTAATCTTGATATACCATATATAGGCCGTGGGAATGATTACGTAGTTAGTTAGTCTGACCTTTGGGCTTGTCTCAGAAAGTTTGACCTGCGGTCACATTTTGTAAAACTTGAAACCCCTTGACTTGATGTGTTCCTTGGACATCATGTTAGTAACTAGTCTTACAGTCATGCTATTTACTAATGGTAGGCCAGCCTACATTTCAAATTCCATTCCTCAGATTTGTGGAGGCTGGCATATATTTATGCAAATGGCCAGTTAGCGTGTAGTTATTAGTGCCGGGGTTGCTTTTTTGTCTACCTAGTGATACCAGCTTTCAAGGAACTGGAGAGCTACTTATTGTTGGCTTACTGATGCTCAGATAATGATAACTATGATACACCAATAATCTCGGCAATAAGAATCTGTGATTTACTGGCTACCGCTCAAATCCATTTGTCCCCATAAGCTGGCCGCATCTGAGTCTGCTAGTAGCCTGACCTCAGCCACCATATGGTTCAAGAGGGCTCCAGGTCTGGGTTGTTAGGAAAGGTATTTGTCCTCCGTATCACATATACTGCTTTGGCATTCCATCTATATTCTTCATTTCACCTTTATGTTTATCCGTTAGTTGCTTCCGCCCGGCTACAGGCTCATCTATTCTTCCAGCCTAAAACTTATACTCGAGCCCCCAGAATCATCAGTGCATCACCCTCAGTTGTTCATACACTACAACTGAGGCTTAATTCTACATGGGTTATTCTAAAGCCCTGAGGCAGGGTCTGAGCTCCAGCTCACTACTGGAGCCTGCAGACTCTGCAATGGCAGGACCTCTCCAGCCTGAGCCGTAAGTCTTCTTAAACAGTCTGGCAGGAAGGTAGGAGCATACGCCGGTTCTGCGCTCAGCCCCAAAACAGCAGCTCGGTGACCTGTAAAGATTACATGCACAACTCATGACTCATGAGTGTCAACTGGCCACGGTACAACGAATGTACAACTCAGATAGTAGTACATAGAAATAACACAGGGAGGGAGCAAGGGTAGCCTACACAGAGGGTATGACTGCCATATTGGAGTCCAAAGAGCTCAGTGTTGGCTTAGCATCTGTCAGGCAAGGCTCTCAAAGAATTGGTAAATGGAATAGTACATATGGTCACTGTGCCGCCAAGGTTTTATCTTTGTACTGGTACAATTGCGAAAGCCTTTTGGATAGCCGTGACCGTGCATGGGTATGCCCTACTAATCACTTCGAAACGAGCAAGACAATAATGAATGGATAATAATAGATTGCCTGATTATAATAGCAGGTGCCCGAGGTCCATGTCCCGATTTGGATCCATCAGTTTGGCAATGTCAAAATTCGTGATCCAACATGGCAGGCCCTTCTTGCTTTCCATATTCCAGTACATAGTCGTGTGGAATATATGGCACATAGAGTTAGATAATGCGGGAGATAAGAGTGTGGCCGGGTTTAGAATTGAATAAGAATCATTTAATTGGCTCTTCAGGGCTCATAGACGCAATAATTGACTGCTCGACACGCGAAGAAAAAATATTTTCAAGATTAATTAGTGTGAGAGTATAGTACACGTGATGTCTGAAAAGGGTAACAACTGAGCTACGGTAACCGTAGCGTGGGTAAAACTAGACTAGGTCTACACAGCATATCGGTCATCATCCGTACACGGCTCTCGAGAGCCTAATTTATTGCCGTGTTGTTGACAGATGACTTCTTTTCCAATGTGATTATGCTCTTCTGCAACAAATGATATCCGGTTGCTGCGATCAATGGTTTTTGCCTCCTTGATGGTGTGGTGTGCAGTTGTAGCCCAGCTACTTCCGTTGATATGGCCCAGATTTGTTTGAGCATAAAACATGCAGTATATGCGTGTTTTTGGCACCAAGTCATGCTGTATTAAAGATATGCACTGTACGAAGTATTCTAGAATCCGCCGTTACCGCGCGGCATCATTAAAAGACACAGATGTTAATTGTTGATGACATCAAAACTGAGTCTCGGCAACAGAACACAGTTGGAATCAATGATAGTGCAAAGAATACTGAAACCCACCACAAATATGACTTATATTCAGACTATTGAAGCGATCCAAAGGTATCTTATTACAACTAGAAGACTACTAGACAGAAGGAACAGGTATCAACATTAAACGGTCCAAACAGGACTTCCCATCAGAAATTGATGTGAGGAGATTAATACATCGCCGACCCCGAGGAGATTGATGCGAGGAGATTGATGTGCCGAGGTTCCGGGATCATTCCAAGATCATGCCGCGGCGTCCCGCAGATTTAAGACAGCGCGTGAAATAAATATTTCATGCGCTATTTATTGAATAACAAGAGCATATGTACTCCCACACAACTCGTATGGTGTATTTTACACTGTGATATTGAGATACAGTATATAAGAAGGTGTCCCCCACAAAATAGAGGCAAGCACTTTCCGCCCCCCATTCCTGTTACAGGGTTGGTGTGGTTGGTTTGTGTCTTCTAGTGACAAGTGCACATTAAACAAGAGTACAAGTTAAATGAAATAAGAAAGTATAAAGAAAGAAAACCAAAGTCCTCAGTAACTACCTTATGCTTGTTATGACCCGGATCTAAATCCTATACACCCAATCTTTTTTCTTCTGTAACCAACTATGAACACTATCATTAATACTTCTACTTAACATTTTACATTCATTAGTTATTCAACACCATTTGGGTTAATGCTGCACACATTCTTCCAGAACACCAGAATGATCTTTAACAGTCACTGCACAGTCTGCACAGTCATGACATCATTCTAGCTCCACAACTATGATGTCATCTTGCTACTCCACAATCATGATGTCATTCCATTGCTCCGCAGTTATGATATCACATCACTGCTCCACAGCTATGACATCATTGCATAGCCTCTTTACATCAATGACTCAATATCAGTCATTGCACAGCCAGATATCTGAGTCAACTACGGTTCCGCATACATGACTCAATATTAGTCATTGCACAGCATTACATAGTCAGACTGACTCATCCACAGTATTTCCGCAGTTATGACTCAAATCTAGTCATTCCACAGCATTTCCTAACTAGTACACATTGCACAGTATATAAGTAGTCTAGATTTACCAATGTACGTTAGACGTATTATTTTTCTTAAATCCAAACCCCCACTTGTTTGCTGTTATCACTTGTGTGAATCACCAGACCAACTCATTGTATCTTGTTGAGCTATCTCCAAGCTACAATACACATTTATACATCTTGTTGAGCTAACTCCAAGTTGTATCCACTAACATTCACCTGTTGAGCTATCTCCTAGTGAATACTTCTTTAATTGCCACTTGTTGAGCTATCTCCGAGTTGCAACTTCCTATTACTTGTTGAGCTATCTCCGAGTACTAGACACCACACTCACTATTACTTGTTGAGCTATCTCCGAGTACTAGACACCACACTCACTACTACTTGTTGAGCCATCTCCGAGTACTAGTTCTGATTCATATTACTGCTTGTTGAGCTATCTCCGAGGGTAATCATATTATTATTTGTCGAGCTATCTCCAAATAATAACTTCTGTGAGTTTTGTATTACAAACTAGTTACTAACTTTACTTGAGCCTAGTTGTTTGAGTATATATTTTTTGCCTAGCGGTTTCAACAAACGGAAAGGCTTGCTCTATAATCTCATTAATTTCTCTTATCATTTTTACTGCTGAGTTACATACTGTGAAGGTTTGGACGAGACTATTGATCGAGTCATAACAATGCTCCAGAAAGTTAATAGCAGTGAGAGTGTTGTGAGTAGCGCATACTCTCTCTGTCAATTGTACTTTTAGTGTAAAGTCTAAGTTCAGGCAATTGAAAGATAAAGATTAAAGCATGCCCGAGTTTGTTAGAATCTCGAGACAGAAAATCTATCACAACCTTGTAAATATGATGCAGATGTATGTACTTGCAATAAGAATTCTGACTTGTTCAATGATAACCCCTTGAACTCATGTTAATCTTTGGTGTGTGTTGGTGTTGGTGTGAGGTATTCAGCTTCATAGTAGCATTTTATGCATAGCCCAGAGTCGACATATCACCGTCATAACGGGAGAACTGCAGCACCTCAGACTCGTAGCACCTCACGGCTTGTGACCGTAATTAACTGTGCTAACCTCTTTGGTTCGAACTGCTGTATTCGCTGTTATTTATTTGCCTCTTGCTGCCTTCTTCACGAGAGCGAAGATATATATTATTGGTAATTGGTAACGGCCTTGTTCTGCTTCAGTAAGTGTCTTTTTTCACTTTCAAGAGCCTTATGCCTATCTAGTTTGATTAACTGCTTTCATATTGTGCGTGATTTCGGCGACGTCGCAAGCGTTGGAGAGAACAACGGTGTCTTTATTGACGCGGAAGTGCTCTTTTCGGTCGGTTTCTTTTTCTCCGTCACGAAGCCTTTGTCGGCAAATCCCATTGGATAAACCAAACTGATTGAAGGGAAAGGAAGTGTAATGTGATACCAGGCTATCTATTGAGACGGTGGCCAGACTAACTGTCTGGTGGTTAGCAAAGAAAAGTTGCCCAAACCAAACTTTTTCAATGCATCGGAGACTACGGCAATGCTCTCCTGTGTTTGTGTAAGATGAAGGACATTGGCTAACTGAGTTGAGCAAGGACCCGATGGAGAAGAGTTGCTTGGCAATAATAAGTTTTCGTGGCAATCTTTGAGATCGAGAGCCGGCTGTGTTGTCTATCTGATTCCTCCCCCTCGCCTCAGATCTACAACTATATAATCAAACATTTGTTCAAGGGCAAATGCACCGTTGGGCAGCGGGATGTTTGTTCTATAATATTCACATACTAGACGTGAGTATCTTTTACGACGTGAAGTCTGGTCATCTGCTATCTATCTATACCAACATCAGACAGTCTTCCGGCTTCTCCCGCTGCATGCCCGCCCGCAACACCACCTTGATGGTATTGTAGTGCCAGATCCAGTTAATTCACATACCCAGCTATGCAACGTATCTAGAGGAAGATCCCATAGTGCTAGCACATAGGCATACTTGGTCCCGGAGCACACATGAGCGGGAGAGACGGTAGGTTGGTGAAGCGATTATTATACAATGCCACTGGCATCGTGTTGTATATCACAAGATATCAGTATCATTGTTATGATTGATCAAGCTCATAGTTATCTCACACTCATTATTGACACGTACTTACACGTACTTATTGCTGAGAATTTAAAATGTTGTTCCCGCGGTCGCCACTGGTTCGCCTGATGTCACTGATTCAGTTTCGGCATCCTTTCTATAAATCATGAGAGCGGTTTGACCCGGCCCCTTTCACGTGCCCACTCAGTTTGCCGCTGCTAGCGTCCTTTCTTTCTCCTCTTTTCCTTTCATTGCGCATTCATGCTTTCTCTTCCTCTCTGTTCTCGCGTCAATGGTTGCTCATGTCGGCCCTATGGTACAGTACTCTCTTTCCCCTGTAGCTTTGTCTTTGAGCCTGATAGTTTTTTCTTTTTTTTTTTTGCCTTGATGCAGGTCTGCCATTGCTTTTCCTGGTGAGTACAGGTCTTATGTTGGGCTCTCATCATGCTCATTCTTTTTGTGCCTCCATAGATTCATTCTGCCACTGGATAGTAGATACACACTTGGCAGAAACCTATAAAGGTGGGGGTTTTCAGCTGGCTTTACTGGGTGAATCTGATAGGATATGCAGGCCCACAGTTGAGCCTCCCATTGTTAAGCCAACGATTCAAGCAGACTGAAAGAGGAGCCATGAGTGGACTTCGAGTACTGAGTAGGTAGACTGGGATGTGCTGTGCTGGCATGTTTATTGGTGAGCCTGTCGCGATTCTCTGTGGATGAAGAGCCTGATTTTCATCCTGGTTTTTTTCTTTCTATCTAGTGCTTACACCATACGGGCCATTTCATACATCCAAACACCTTCAAGCACCTCAACAGACATAGTGGCACTCCGAATAGCTAAACAGGCTACGCTCCCCTTCTGTGACCAAACAAAGGCCCAGCCTGCCCCTGAAGCTATTCGCGATGCCGCTTGTTTCGTTTGCATTGCATGGGTGTTTACCATTGGATGAAATTTTCTCCTGCACCTGTCTGGCCTGGTCTTCGTATCCTCGCTGAGTCTCGAGTCGCTTACCTGACTAGGACTAGGACAGTCATCATGCAATGTCAATGTAGTTTGTGCACCTTGTTTAATTTAGTCTCAGTGTTGTAGTAGTAGTTCGTGTCCAATGAGAAGTTTAAACTTAAGTCCTCGGTGTGTAGTAGTAGTATTAAACTTGATATATTGTACTGTAGCTTGTTTGAAAACTAGTATGTTACTGTCAAAATTAATCAGACGATAATGTAGAGTGCTTTCCCCTACGCCGTTTTGCTAATCCTTGATTCTGGTGTGAGCGTCGAATGGCCAGCACCAACTGCTGAATGCCGTGCATCGGGTATGCTGCAACAAAAGCTGCCTCATTTCGCCCAAAACTGATAGTGATTTAGCACAGCAAGTAACAGTAAGAGAAGGAATACACAAACACATCAATGAATTCAAGTGCGATCATCCTACGCTGACCATGATGAGTTGAAAGTCTTGTTTCTTTTGCCCACTCAGGCTTCCAGTCCTTCAGCGCATAGTGATGGTCGCGCATGGATCTGTCATATCCCAGTCGAGAACAACCTGTTTCCATGCATCGGGACCAGGAGAGATTTTTGGAATGACAGGAAGATTAGCTAAGCCTGGTAGTAAGATGCTACTAGTACCTGACTTCAGAGGACCTGTAGTTGCTAATTGCGAATAAGCTGCCTTGGAGGGACTGGTTGCATAAGATGCCCGAAAAGTCTTTGATGCAAAATTGGAGGTGCTTGAAAAGCTGAGAGCGGAAACGGGAAACTGATGCGAGTGGGTTTGCAAAAAAGGAATGGGAGAATGATACACTGTGGAAAAAGGAGCTGCGAAGTGTGAATATCCATAGGAAAACTGCTGATGTGGGACTGGAAGTGAAGAGGGAAGAAATGGCTGTGAACTAGAGACAAAGCTCCCTCCTGCAGTGAGGTGAGGAAAAGCTACACTGAACTGGGTCTTGATACTCTGATCAACTTGTTTGAAGAGTGCAAGACCTTCAGAAGTACTGAGTGGAGACATCTCTGCAGCCTCGCCGGCATGGGACTCAGAAGCCCTGCGATCTAGGGGGGCCAAAGCATCACTGTGATCTTCTTCATACATGTTGAGCTCACCGAATTAGCGTGTCGCGCTATATTATTATGACAGTTAGCCCCGAACACATGACAAGTACTTGTAAAGATGGTCAGTAGATACCTTTTCATTTGGCGCCCATCCTCCCCACCAACGAATTCATGCAAGGGTCCATCTCTCACCAATGGGAGCAAACATGAACCTAAATTGTGCTCCTCCCCGACGGAAGCAATGTGTGGTAAATGCTCCAGTAAGCCCTGCAGAGTGCGTAAATTCAGTAATCATTTTCTGGACGGCTTCAGGTGTGATTGGCTGTCTTGATTGGACGCTGACCCCGTTTGCATTGATAGTTGGAAAAATAAAATCATCAGGTTCATACTTCCGTCACAGGATGTGTATTTCACTGAATGACATCCATATTTGAAGATGCGTATATACACAGATTGCACGATTCTTCTGGGGGTAGCAATTGTACTGATGTCCTAAAAAAACTGTCAGCTTTTGTGATATTATAGGTTGAACATCGGAGCTGAATACCACTAAGTTGAGTTTCATTCTTGCCTTCCTTCTTTTGCCAATTCTTATGATCTCGGAGGTTCAGTTAAACGAATGGTGGATCAGTTGGTGTGGCGCCTGGCCGAGGAAGAGGGTGAAGATCGATATGTTTTGCTTGAAGGTGGCTTGTTTCAGCGTTTCTGTGAATGGTGAAAAATTTCAAGGTAGGCATTCCTATGACAGTTGACTTACCGTGTCCATATCGTGAAGCCAACTGAAGCAAACGCACGATATCGTAAATGTCGCATTTTGAATGCAAGTGATACAGCATCTTCAACAAGGTAGTCATCGGGACAGACCACAATTGACCAAGAGTAGACCTTTTCCATCAGAACTATGTTCATTGGTTTGGAATGATGTCGTTCTGATTCGCCGTCTTTGCGTTTACAGGCCTCGAGCATATCCATTACTGTTGCTGAATCACAGGGATTTCCGATCCATTCATTGGCCAGTGTATCATATTTCCAGGGCCCATGATACTTGTCTCCATCACTAAAGGCATCAGTTCAATGGACAGAAATAAGGATCATAGTTATCACACACAGAAGTTTGTAATGGTGCTTCCATCCAGCATGTATTTGTTCAGCTGTCAACTTTCCCTTCTCCTCGTCAAAGCATTTCCAGCTCATGAACATGGCAAGTGCTTCGGGCGTACATTTGACTGGAGTATCCTCAAGACATGTGCTGAACTTGGGATCCATTTCCAGGTCCACAGACTCTTCAAAGCCACTGTCCACTTTGACCTCCTCACTCTTTGTTTGTGCAAGGTTTTGTCCTTCAATAAAATCCTTCAGCCAATTCCGTGTCCTTTTGATAATACCATTGTATGCCATATTAGTATTTCCAGACCGTATTCCTTTTGCGTTCTTTGCTGTTTCTTTGCGAAGCGTAGAAAAGGTTTTTCGAGTTGAATTAACAGAAGATTTCTTGCTTTTAGAGGTTTTCTTCGCACTGAGATTTTTTGAGCCCATCGGAATAAATAGAGAAGTGAGATAAAACAAATATTTAGTCGATCACTTCAGTGCAGCAGGTTTCATATTGCCACGATTCACCAAGTTTTTGTATGTTAGCTCCAGAAGTGAGCTATGATTTAGAGGGTACTGATAGGAAAAAGTCCTTAGGTTATGTCTTCAGTAGTAGATAGCAGTTTATATGTACATACAGGAACGATGAGGAAGTAATACAATGATTGAATAAATAAAGCAGTATTACATGTTTGAGCGGTCTCCTACTTGTCCCTGGCAGTGCTTGAACAAACAGGCACAGCGGCTGCACACGTCACAATGATGAATGGTCTGGCTGCGAGAACTGGGAAAAGATATGTGATTTCCAAGTGACAGCACCAACATGTCGATGGCAAGCCCATGGATAAGCATGTCAGAGTTGGAGCATTGGGACACCGTGAACACACAGCATCCCAAAAATGTCCCGACTGCATACTTTCTAACAGCTGGCAACTCTGAAGTCTGTATGCGGGTCTGGACGTGGACCGGGCTCATGGCGTACATCCTGTCGTTGCTGTGGAGTCTAGTCGCCGAGAAAGAGTAAATAGATAGCCAACGCCATGCAGGAGTAGAAGGAGTAGATCTCGAGGCATGTAGGTAGGTTGTTGAGGTAACGGCCATTGGCAGAGTGACTTCAGTGTAGAATAGATGGAGCATCTAATGAGAAATAAAAGAAATTATCTTTTTGGTTGGTAGAAAACTTACCTTTGAATACACCAGCCTCTGGAAAAATAAACCTGTTCGTCTTTGAAGGTGTACTAGCTTCTTGTTCCATTAAATGATATGATGTCTGCATATCTCTGATGGTACAAGACTGACTGTGTAATATCCTGCAACTACTGGAAGGTCTGGCCTACTGCTACTGGTTGTCAGCTGTGAGTCCAGCGAGGGAGACAGTGCGGGAGACACACCAGGATAGGACTATATCTTCAAACCTTTCTTTCCACCGTTGTCTTCCAGCTGTGAAGTATGCAGGAGTTTTTGAAAGCTGACTTTTTTCATCTCAGGCATGTGGCTGTCGACCCATAAACATCAGATATACGGAGTAGAAGGAGGAACATGCGGAGTCGTTTGGAAGACACGTGTCATGTGACTTTCTCAAGACGCGACTTCAGTAGTATCGGTGTATCAAATTATTGACACCACCGAGGATACAACGACGTGCAAGTATACACTTACTCAACATATTGCGCGAGAATTCAAACTTTCTGAGCTTTCTGCTCCAGAAGTGAGACTTATGGCTGATACTTGTCAATCTTGATCACAGTAAGTAGAATTCTAGGTCAGTAAGCTGCAATAAGTGAAAAAATGTTAGAGTTCTGGTGCAATATCCAACTCAGCCATATAACCGGTTATATGGCTGAGTTGGATATTGCACCAGAACTCTAACAAAACATCTGACTCTGAGAGTACTACCATGTAGTAGTATCTCAGATCCTATGTCCCTCGGAAAACTCTAACAAAACATCTGACTCTGAGATAGATTGAGTGAGGGTTTACCTTGAGGTCGTGGGTTCAAGTCCTACGGGTTGTAAGAGCCGCTGAGCCAGTAATTAGTAACCTGACCAAGTCAAGGTAGACCAGTGGGATGGTGCCCACTCAGCATATAACCGGCTACTCGAGTACATCCGAGGGACATAGGATCTGAGATACTACTACATGGTAGTACTCTCAGAGTCAGATGTTTTGTTAGAGTTCTGGTGCAATATCCAACTCAGCCATACAACCGGTTATATGGCTGAGTTGGATAAAGCACCAAAACTCTAACAAAAAAAAGCCTGAATTTAAGCTAGCCGGTAAATTCACGTGAATTTAAGGGGAATTTAAGGACGGCTGGAATGGCAGTTGCCACCTCGCGCAACGCAATTTAGTGGGCCCTCACACAGTTACCACCTCGCATACGAGTGCGATTTAGTACCTATGCCAGCCTTGCCAGTGGTGTACAATCTTTCGAACACGTTGGATTTACAAGTGTAAGATCCATCACACTTCCAAGTCGCGTAAATGGCAATCATAAAGTGCTGATAAGAAGGCAGCAATACGCTCGAAGATTCTGAATTGAAGAGATATGCTACTTACTTCACATAATCATCCTGATTTCCAATTCAACGACTTTTCCTGTAAAGAAAACTTCAAGGTATGTACATTGTATATACCGTATATTCGACGTAGTATATTATGAAGTATCGCAACACAAGATGTCACTATCATACTCAATAGCTTCAATCTCACCCATTTTCACACACTAATCTCAAAAGCTTATTGATACCTGCAGATGCCATTGCCAACAATCAGTACATCCGTTATCCTGTGAGCCTAGAGCAGTTGCTAGTTATGGCAAGTGGTTGCAGATCAAAATATGGAATGCAAGGGAGACTACTTAGTCGAAGATTGGACACTGTACTAAAAACTTGCTAAAAACAAACTACGCAATAGGTAAGTAGTGTCAACAGTATTACTATTGTGGCAGGATTCAGGAATGCACAAGAGAAGAGACTAGTCGACTACAGAATCGTTCAATGCGAAAGGCAGCAATAACAAGCTGGCTCGATTCAAGCCAAGCGGCGGCAGTCGATCCGCATCTCGGTGATCTTGCCCATTTAGTCAATTTATGTGCCGTGTTTAAATAACCCGTAATAGAACAACTTATTTCCTATCACCCCCATTACCAGTATATAAGCAGTAGCTAGATATACGCTACCTCATCCGATTGCCCCTCTCTCAGTGCTGTAGGGGGCAAACGGAATATATTGTGCTTTTCACTTTATTCTGCCGTTGTGCTATATATTATCCCAAGTGGTAATATCGTGTTCTATTTTATTATCCAACACATCGGGCGAGGGAACAAAGCAACCGGAGCAGGTCGAGGAGACTGACGCAGAGATAAGGGATATCTGGTGTGCTCTTTACGGTTTTGGGAGGCGCGTACAAACATTGGTGTAGGTGTAGGTGAAGTGTTAATATTATAGAGGAAAGGACTCGATCGTTGAGTTAGAGTGGAGGAAGGGGTTGTTTGAGAATTTTGGCTTAGAGCAAGATTGCACTGTCGTGCCCGACCCGAATTGGAAAGTCGCAATAAGATGAAATGCAGGTAGTAGGTGTTATGTTTGTCGGGTGTACAGCGAGGGAAAGTGTACAAATTTGAGCTGGATGAAGGAAAGGGAACGACGGGCCCGCCGAATAGTTGCTTTGTCGGATTCATTACCGCTTGTATGCTTGGGTACTGGTTTCGGTGCTTCGTGTTTGTAGCGCTATGACTGGGGACACGCATCCGAGAGTTAAAAAGGAATTCACGAGAACTAAAGTACTGAAGAGGAATACTAATAGCAATCAAACGCCGCAAGAGCGTACACGCTGTTTCACGTACCGTCATATGTCCAAGAAATCGCCTTGGCTTCACTAGCACTCTTGAGCGCAGAAAAATAATACGCAGGACGTTCCGAACATTTCCCCAGGTCTTCGAGCCGGTAAAAAAACAAAGAAGCAAAGAAAGAAAGCTGGGAATGGGCTTAAGGCAGCCGACTAATTTTCAATTGAGAGTTAAGCGCTAAGCTTCGGTGACATCGTGCCGGTATTACATTGACCTACGCGTGGCAGATCAGCCTTTCGAACTGCTATCTGTTCCTGATCTGTTCCCTTTTGATTTCTTACCACCATGAATGAACCTTCATCCGACACAAATTTCAGGTAAGTTTTACCTCGCAGTCATCAGTACAGTGCTGATCGTCGTGATCAGAGAGCAGCAAGACAACCTTCAGGCTGGCGTAGATAGACCGGGCAGGTAAGTATACATGACATGATTTGTCTCTTTTCGTAAATCCAGCTTACAACTTCCGATAGCATGTTTGCTGGGGCTTCCAACTTTACTATGGTAAAGCCGCAATTTCAAGCAACAACCAACATCCAGAACATCCAGAACAACTATCATACCTGGAGTGAGTGCATCTTGCCTGTTCTTATTGATATTTTAAATTAACACTTGCATTGAAGATACCAATGATGTGTCCGATATCCGAAAATGGTTTAATGCGCCTAATCCCTCTACAAATTTTGTAGCAGCCTCCAAACTGAGAACACCTGGTACTGGAGAGTGGATATTCTCTGATTTCCAGTTTGTTAAATGGAAGCAGGCTACATCTGGAGTCTTATGGATCCAGGGCAAAGGTAAGACTCATTTTCACAACGACTTTAAATCTAATCATGGTGCATCTAGTGGGCTCAGGCAAAACACTCCTTTCGTATGTAGTATGACCTTATTTGTGATATATCTCATGTGATTTTTTTAGGACAGCCATTATTCAGCAACTAAGGGGTAATCCAGCACTACTGTGCTGCTACTACTATTTTGATAACCGTGATAACTCACACACTAAGACTAATGCTCAAGGCCTCCTTCAGTCTCTTTTGCTCCAAATGGGTACAAGGCAAGAAAAAGTTCATCCAGCCTTGTATAAGCTGTATCAAAGCTCCAACCAGGGCCTTATGGAGCCTACTATAGCAGAACTAAGTGCTACTTTAGAACTTGTTTCCAAAGACTTAAGCCCAGTATACCTTGTGCTGGATGCCATGGATGAATGCAGTGAGGCAATTGATGTTTTCAATCATCTTGCCCATCTTAAAAAGAACCTCTGCATAGCTATAACAAGTCGATATTTGGCTGAGACAGGTTATGATGTTTCCTGGTATATCCACCTGGATGATACACAATTTTTTCGTCAGGATATTGCCAAATACCTGGAGGACAAACTTGGCTCTCGCAAACTGAAACCAGAACTCTATACTGAAATAATCAATCATTTAACTGAAGGTGCCCAGGGACAGTAAGGACTCTAACATATTGAACTGCCTTGTGACTAACTTGATATTTCAAAGGTTCCGTTGGGTTGACTGTCAGGTAACTGTGCTGCAACGGTGCAAGACACCAAAAGCCATGCGAGAGGTACTGAAAAAGTTACCCAAGACCCTGGAGGAAACATACACCCTGGCGATTGAAAGAATGAATGAAAGTCAACATGTGCATGATGCAGGCCAACTTCTTATGTGGTTGGTCTATGCATTTGAACCACTGTCAATTGCACAGGTCACAGATATTCTCGCTATAGACCTAGAAGATCAAATATTTGATCCCGAAATGCGGTCACTAGAGTTTGAGAGTGGGACTTATGATATCTTGGATTCGACCTTGATAACTGTCAATGTGAGAAAAGTTGTGCAACTTGCACACAATTCAGTGAAAGAGTTTCTCACCCAAACCCATGCTGAAGGGCATGTACACAAACTATTTGAGATTAATGAGTACTTGGCCCATTCCACAATATGTCAAACATGCCTGATTTATCTGCACCAGTTTAACCGAGAGAACATGTTGCCTGAGAAACAATATACCTTCAAGCAGCTATATCCTTTAGGATTATATGCTGCAGAACATTGGGCATCACATATGAAAAGGTTAGATGATGATTTGCCTGAACAGAAACCTGCCAAGGCCCTTGCCATATCACTGGTGAGCAGTCAACTGGCATATGCAAATTTGATCAGAATTCATGCTCCAAGTCAAAGTCATTCTAGTGTGACTTATAATCCAACCTATAATCCAAATTTAGACTCAAGGAAAATACAGAGCCGAATTTATTATATGGCTAGTTTGAACATGCTGAGCATTACTGAGCATTTACTGGTAGACAATCTTGCTGATGTTAATGCCCAAGGGGAGAAGTATGGAAATGCACTCCAGGCAGCTTCATGGAGGGGACACAGGGATATTGTCCAGCTTCTTCTGGAGCACAAAGCAGATGTCAATGTGCAAGGGGGCCAGTATGGGAATGCACTCCAAGCGGCTATCAGTAAAGGAGAGAATAATATTGTCCAGCTTCTTCTGGAGTACAATGCAGATGTAAATGCCCAAGGTGGATACTACGGGAATGCACTCCAGTCAGCTTCCAGGAAGGGAAATAAGGATATTGTCCAGCTTCTTCTGACCCAAAAAGCAGATGTAAATGCCCAAGGGGGATACTATGGGAATGCACTCCAGGCAGCTGCCAGGAGTGGAATTAAGGATATTGTGCAACTCCTTCTGGAACACAAAGCAGATGTAAATGCCCAAGGGGGCAAGTATGGGAATGCACTTCGGGCAGCTTCCCAGTGGGGAAACAAGGACATTGTTCAGCTTCTTCTGGAGCACAAAGCAAATGTATATGCTCAAGAGGGCCACTATGGAAATACCCTTGAGGTAGCAATCATGACCAGAGACAAGGATATTGTCCAGGTTCTCCTGGATTATAGTCCAGATGTAAATGCCCAAGGGGGATACTATGGAAATGCGCTCCAGGTAGCTACCAGTGTAGGAGAGAGCAATATTGTTCAGCTTCTTCTGGACCACAATGTGGATATAAATGCCCAAGGGGGAGAGTATGGGAATGCACTCCAGGCAGCTATCAGTGCAGGAGAAAAGAATATTGTCCAGCTTCTTCTGGATCATGGTGCAGATGTAAATGCACAAGGGGGAAAGTATGGTAATGCACTCCAAGCAGCTTGCCAGAGAGGAGACAGGGATATTTGCCAGCTTCTTCTGGACCATGATGCAGATGTAAATGCCCAAGGGGGCTACTATGGGAATGCACTCCAGGCAGCCATCAGTGCAGAAGACAAGTATATTGCCCAACTTCTTCTGCATCATAATGTAGATGTAAATGCCCAAGGGGGCTACTACGGGAATTCACTCCAGGCAGCGTCCCAGCGGGGAGACAATGATATTGCCCAGCTTCTTCTGGAATACAAAGCAGATGTAAATGCTCAAGGGGGCTACTATGGGAATGCACTCCAGGCAGCTTCCTGGAGAGGAAAGAAGGATATGGTCCAGCTTCTTCTGGAGCACAAAGCAGATGTAAATGCCAAAGGGGGGGAATATGGGAATGCACTCCTAGCTGCTATCAATGAAAGAGACAATAATATTGTGCAGCTTCTTCTACAGAATGGAGCGGATGTGAATGCCCATGGGGGATGCTATGGGAATCCTCTTCAAACAGCCTGCTACAAAGGAAACCAGGATATTGTGCAGCTTCTTCTGGAGCACAATGCTGATGTTAATGCCCAAGGGGAGAAGTATGGAAATGCACTCCAGGCGGCTTCATGGAGGGGACACAGGGATATTGTCCAGCTTCTTCTGGAGCACAATGCATATGTAAATGCCCAAGGGGGAGAGTATGGGAATGCACTCCAGGCAGCCATCAGTGCAGAAGACAAGTGTATTGCCCAGCTTCTTCTGGATCACAATGCAGATGTAAATTCTCAAGGGGGTTACTATGGGAATGCACTCCAGGCAGCTTCCACATGGGGAGACCAGGATGTTGTCCAGCTTCTTCTGGATCAAAAGGCAGATGTAAATGCTCAAGGGGGCTACTATGGCACTGCACTTCAGGCAGCTTCCTGGAGTGGAAAGAAGCACATTGTTCAACTTCTTCTAGAGCACAAAGCAGATGTAAATGCCCAAGGGGGAGAATTTACAAATGCACTCCTAGCTGCTGTCAATGAAAGAGAGAAGTATATTGTCCAGCTTCTTCTTGAGCATGGAGCAGATGTAAATGCCCAAGGGGGCTACTATGGGAATGCACTCCAGGCAGCCTCTGCATGGGCAGAGCGGGATATGGTCCAGCTCCTTCTGGAATACAAGGCTGATGTACATGCTCAAGGGGGCTACTATGGGAATGCACTCCAGGCGGCTTCCTGGAGGGGTAAGAAGGATATTGTCCAACTTCTTCTGGAGCACAAAGCTGATGTATATGCTCAAGGTGGCCAGTATGGAAATGCACTCCAGGCAGCTATCAGTCAAGGAGAAAATGATATTGTCCAGCTTCTTCTGGCACATAAAGTTGATCTCAATGCCTGATCAAGTAGTTTGGCTTTGAGAATGTGTTGTGATTGTGGGCTATCTAAGTGCCCAGGTAAGTACACCACCGGGCTGCATTAAAAGCATCAAGAGCCAGCAGCTCCTAATTGACCACAGACTACAGTAGTTAGTTTGTAACTCGCCACTTGTCAGCCATGCCCCCAACATGCCCCCCTCGCATACATATTCTTAATTCTATGGCCTCCATGTGGTTTTCTTGTATTGTCTACTATGAAAAGTATTATCAGTCCAGTAGATACTATTGAAACTATTGAAATAAAAGAGAGTTCTACACAGTCAGTAAATAGAGTAAAGAAATAAAGGAATGTAAGTACTAACCTCAGCGGCAGTGGTAGAACGACGCTGAGGTATCAATATGTATGTACTGGGTATGGTGTCAAGTCTCGAACAAAGAGGCTTGTTAACCAGTTGTATTCAACTAATACTTCCGATCTAACAGATTCGGGGGCTGCTCGGTAGATAATGCTTACAAGAACCTAAATGTTACGGTGTTTTGGGGGTATCTTTGTATAGAGTTGGTGTGCACTATACAGGTATTGGTGACAATAAGCGTCGGGAATACGTACCTTCAATATCCTTGATATTAAAGTGAGTCTTGCTGTATTTGCTCAGTAGATAATTCCTCAGGTGTTGTTCACACAAAGAATCGAGATAACAAGTGTAATTCTTGTAGGTACTGGGTTACAAAATATAGAGACTAAAGAAAAAGGGTGTATTTCCCCCCTTTTATAGTCTTTTACATGGGAAATCATTAAGTAATTAAATATATAGTGCATGTGTTAGCCTCAGGGCAAACCATGGTTTGCATGAGTAAGCCATTCTAAATAAGTACAGCCTCAATGACTCAATGTAAGTCATTTGAATATACCCGCATGTTCTGGCAAGTCATAGTCATATGATCAGCAGGTCTAGTCATTCTGAGTCATTTTGAGTGCCAAGTAATAATAGTTATGAACAGGAGATGTGCTAAGTCGTTCAATACCTTACAGAAGCTCCCCCTTCCAAAGACTGAGCCCTCAAAGTCCTTGATTCAAAGCTTTCCATTGAATTTGATTTTGCTGGCTAGCAGTCAATAATCACATACAAATGATTGAGTACAAATTTTTATTTTAGTTGCAGCACTAATTGTCCTTCTTGCCCTGTAGCAATGGCTATGCACATCCTCCAATGACTGGTAGGTGTCTTGTACCACCTGTTCTTGTTTTTGTTTTATGTGCATGTCATTTGTTGGAGTAAAGCAATCTGTAAGCTGGACCAATATGAAATGCCATTAACTGCTGTTTGTTTTTTTAAAACCCAATCTGCATTTGAACCAAGATAAACTTGTATTTGGTTAGGTAGCATCTATTCCATGGTTCTCATCCCCTCCTTTATTCCCTGGCGCCGCATTGGCTCAGCTGCCTTTCTAATGTTACTCTTGCTTGCATTATCCTCAACATTTACTCCTTGCATCTACTTCTCTCTATGTCCTCCCTTTTCATTGTTTTTATTTAAAGTTAAATTTTTATTTTATGGAGCATCTCCTTTAACATTGGTCTTCACCTCTCTGACTGTGTTCCTCTCCTAGTGGCCCATTTAATACAGGGTCAGAAATATGGATTGGGTGGTCAAACCCTTCAATTTCCACAAATAAGTTCTCGGGTTCTTGATGATCATTGTTGTAGTCAATGAATGCAGCTCTGCCAATAACACCTTCTTTATTTTTTCCACTTTTGAGATCATTGAAATGGTCAGAATATTTATGTTCATGACTTTCACATAAGGCACAAACACCATCTTTCCAACGCTGATTCCATACTTCAGTTGGAACCCTAGGATATTCACTCCTTGGTTTTAACTCCTCTTTAGCTCCCCTTACTACCTCCTCACTTGTGCCTCCTTCCTCTGGCATTGCACCCCATCCGGTGGCCTGCTTATCCCTCTGATAATCTCCGCTCTGGCTCTCAGGCCCAGTCAAAACCCACACTGGGCTGATCTGGGCATTTGGCATATATCTGAGTAGGTCTGTGTCTGTCCGTGCATCAACTGTGTATAGCTGGCGATTTTCTTTTCAATTTAATCTTAAATCTATTGGTGGGAAATTCATGCAGAACAGTCTCTAAGTTTGAGTTTGCGACTCAAGTACGCAGCAATAATATGACTTTGGCGCTCGGACTTTGAGATATTTTTTTACTAGGGAATGCGGCCGAGCGGCTTAGCATGTGACACAACAAAATTTCGACATTTTGAAAGTTTTTTTTACATCGCTCGTTTGTTCCTTTACTCCTCTGTCTACCTCTGTCTATTTAGTATGAACTCAGTACATATTCAACAACTCTTCAACTCGCTTTGGACTGTAGTAGAGACTTGAGGATGGATTCATTGGGCTGGGTCATTCCAAGGTGAGCTATCTCAGTCTTGTCTTGAACGATTCACCAATTTTTTTCTTGGTTAGCTCTTGTTGGTTGTATCACGCCGGTATCCCACACGCTAGTGCTTCCATCAACTCCTGTACATTCCGAAGGTGAGCTATACTTTTTCTTTTGAGCTAGTTACTTGAACAATTTTTTTAGCTCTCGTGTTTGCCAATATCCTACACTGATGTGTAATATGCGTGCTTTCTTAGTTACAGTTTATATGTAGAGGTTGTCTTATGTAGCCTAGCCAGTTCAATGTATGTACATAGCGCTCGTAACTGTGGCCTGTAATTTATATGTAGTTTGTATGTCATAGTTGATAATAATCCAATACTCTAATATGATTCACTCAGACTATCCCAGATGGACCCAGATGAGAACAGCCTACAGTAATAGTAATATCACATTGTATCTTGTACAGTTCAGGCCAGATGAACTCATATTATCCCAGAAGAACACAGTTATATACAATACTAAATTTTCACTCTCTGTGCGGATCTTGCCAGATAAACACAGACAAGAACAGCCTGTACGGCTGATATCTGGAATTTCTGGGAAAACAGCTGATCTCGGATGATCACAGCTGGAACACGACTTTTTCTCGGCTCAACCCAGTGCGGGTTTTCACTGGGTCTCAGGGCTAGGTCTGGCATTCCAAGATCCTGACCCCTGACCTGTAGGATGAGTGGTATTACCTGAGTTAGTTCTTACCATTTGGTCACTCCTTCTTGGAAAGGTTGATCCCACAGAGAGACCCATATCAGTAAAGGATTCTCTAACATTGTCCACTGCCATCAAGTGATCCGTCAGTTCTTCATAAGTGTTTGGTAGACCTCCATTCCTGTTGGTCAATTTCTCACGAAGATCTGATCTGATCTGCTTTATTGAGCGGAACCTCATGGCGGCATCATTGTATTCACGTTTAGTGCTGAACTCCTCAAACCATATGATATAATCTCCAAAGGGTTCATTTTTGCGTTGGTATGTCTTGTCCGATTTGGATTGTGCCCTTAATACTTCATCATATAAACCAAATCGTTTACTAAAGGCTAATACAAAATGATCCCAGAATAGAAAGTTCTGGTACATTGTTGCCTTGCTCCTCCCGCCGCATTAAATTCTGGTAAAAGGTATACGCAGAATCAATAAGGTAAGAAGTTGCAAACATTACTTTAGATTTATCAGCAGCATATATTGTGGGTTTTGCCTTGAACATTGTCAAGCACTTATCCACAAACGGCCTCCATTTTGCACGGTTAGTACCCGAAAATTGTTCCGGCTTTGCAATATCAAGTTTTGACTCATAATTGAGTGTACGTGTGAGCTCTCTATCTCTCTCACTCTCTCTTTGCCTTTGCTCATTTTCCATTTCACGTTCTCTTCCATCTCTCCCATCACGCCCATCACGCCCATCCCTTCCATACCCATAATAACCTCCTGGGGATCCATCAGGAGGTCCATTATATTGACCTCCTCCTTCCCCTCCATTATGATTTTCCCCATTCTCGAAATTATTACGGTCCGGTAAGTGACCCTCTCGTCCTCATCCCTGAATCTCCATAGTTCCCACTTGGAGGGTCATTGGGTTGATCAGGAGGTCCACCACCACCACTACTTTGCATCATTTGAGTGTTTCTCACAATGTTTTTTCCTTTGCCAGGAATGTTAGGATGACTACTCCTAAATTGTAGTGTTGATGGCCCAGGTCCAGCTTGAGCATTGAGGTAAGGGTTGACCCCTAGGGGCGCTCTTGGCATTCTCCCACCATATCCAACGTAAGTGGAATTAAATTCCACCTCTGTTGTTCCTATCTCCTCTTCCCATGACTCACCTTCTTGACCTACAGTTCTTGTATCATTAAATTGGGATCTGTTCCTACTGCTGGTTACTCCTGAGGTCTGCATATTCCCCATACATCCATGATTATGTGGATTGGGTTGTTCCGGAAATTCCGGAGATGCATACTCTGGAGTACATGGCCCACAGGGTGGTGGAGGTGGTGGATTGATTCCACTTGGCTCCATTCCAGGTTGCCGGGAATTTCCAGCAGCCACCAACCTTTGTGTACCGTTCCCATCAATTTCCACATTGACATGTGGTGTGAGACCGTAGGTATGGGCCCTTCCCCTTCTATCTGAAGAGTTAGAAGCTGACATATAATCAGTCTCATTAGGTGGGGGCGGAGGGGGTGGTGGAACAATCCCTGCTGTCTGTAATTCATTTTGATGAATTTGATTTGAGACAGGGACATGGTTACTCCTTCCCCTACGCCTCTCAGCAGAAGATTCTGAGGTCAAGGAAAATCCGTCATTAGGGGGAGGTGGTGTGCCGCCTCCTCCTTCCCTTGCATTTCCCCAACTTTGATGAAGAGGTCTTGTACCAATACCTTGCCAACTAGATGCAGAAGTACTTATGGCACTTTGAGGTGGGGCTCTGGGTGGTGTATGACCATCATTTCTTCCTCCTCCTCTTCTAGCACTATTATTCATCCACATTCCACTTCTATCAACATACTGATGTCCCCCTTGCCTTAGAATTCCTCTTTCTGGGGGATCACCAACAGCCCATTGAGCCTCGGCATCATGCCTCTGCCACTCATTGAGTTGTTGTACTCTCCCAGCTGAACTTAAATCTGAGGCTGGTTGGGTTTCCTGTTGCTCATAGCATGGGACTGGATCCACAATAGCATAAGGAGTGTTACCATGAGTATCTTGTTCTCTTGTCTCAAGGTCATGATACCTGGGTACATGCACTACTGGAACATCCATACTTACCCCTTGTGATGGTCCAATAATGGAATTTGAGTGAGAACTAAATGGTCCCCAGTGGAGTGAGATGTCATGGAGTCAGAAGATATTACTATAGGAGCCCTATTAAATGGGGTTGGGAAGTGAGCAGCTACATTCCTGCCCCTTCCTATTCCACTTGTGTTTTGGGTCCCTAGTACTCTTCTATTCTGAGGTTCCACTACAACTACTTCCCTAGATTCCCTATTCTCAGTTCCCCTATCATTTGAGTGAATAGAAGAATCTGAAAAAGTGACGGTGTGTGCCGGGACTCTGCGGTCTGGTTTGCCAAGTATGATTCGAGAATATCACTTACCGCTAATTGTACGGATTCAAGATTTTCTGCGGATTGATGTACACGATCCGGATTTCCGAAATAGGTACCTACAATTTCACTTACTGCTGTATGTACCGAATCAGATCCAGTACTTCTCCTTATTATAGGATATACTATCTTGTCAATTCCTGTACTTACAGACTCTGACCTAGGTTGCTCAGATAAGGGGGGATTTAGTACAGATTGAACCTGTTGTGAATGGCTACCCCCGGAACTAGAATGAGAATTTGTTCTTGGGCTACCTGGTAGCTCATAAAACCCTTGTAATTCAGGGCAGTTAGCATATTCTGCAAGTCTCATAACCTCCTCCCTAATTTCCCTCCTTTCTAATGCTAATGCAACTTCAGAGTCTAAGTTGTTGAGATTTGCGGTGGTGATTAATAAAAATCTACGGATCCACCCTTCTACTGAATCGTCACCATTCTGTGATGATATTCCAATTTGATGAAGTAATTCCCTACAACTTTCACCTAAAGCAACTAACTGATCTCGGTGAACCCATGCAATTTCAACTTGGTCACTACTATGTACAGATGCCCTTCTATGGTAATTTGGTGGAGGTGTCTGATGATTTGTCCATGTAGGAGCGATTTGAGCTATCATTGACGGTCCAATTACTGTAGCGGGTTCTGTTGATGGTGCCGTTAAAATTTGGGGTATATTTTCTCTCTGTTAGTTATTTGTGGATGTGGTGTTCTTAATGGACTTTTGCCCACAATAGCTCTAAACTGATTGCAATACCGTGTGAATCGATTTGAAGGAGTTTCCGGAGTTTCCTGCTTCCTCATAGTGGGCCCCACTACTATTGAGTTAAGAGACGGAAAATGTTCCGAGTTTCCTGTTCGAATTGGTAACGGGGTCACGGACTGTTGTTCAGCTGATGTGTGATAAAATAAATTTGGGCTACCGCTGTGCTCTGGTAGCTCACCATACCCTTCCAACTCTTCTGTCAATCTATCCACTCTACTTGGACCCATATCCAACGGTGATCTTGGACCATGAGTGCTAGCATAATGCCATCCCTCAGTTGCCAAGTTAGTTGTTGGTCTCACAGGTGAAGGTGTCCAATTAGACAGCATTGGATTATTAGGACAAGCCACAGGGGTAGATGCGAAACGTCTCGGGACATGTGACGGATGTGACGGAGTATTAGGGTATGCATTACCGGGTATATCACCTAGTGTTCTTCCTCCCTCTGGGAAAGAAGGTTGATTTGGTGCTTGGTTAGAAGTATTGATAGAATTACTATCATTTGCCATAAGATGATTTGAACCAGGGGTATGAGTGTAAAAAGAAGCTTGGGTATCTGTGGTATTTTGCTTGTTAGTAGTACTTGCACCAGTAACAGTTCTAGTAGACATTTTCTAGTCACAGCTGTAGTCTCTATATTATGTCAAGTCTCAAACAAAGAGGCTTGTTAACCGGTTGTATTTAACTAATACTTCCGATCTAACAGATTCGGGGGCTGCTCGGTATTTCAAAACTCAAAACAGGGATCTAGGTTAACTTTTTCATGCAGTGGTGGCTTCTTCAAAAAAAACATTTGATCCTTCCAATTTCTACACAAAATTCTTTCACAAGTGGATATTCCGCTCATGGTAATCAAATTACTATTTCTTGGGAATCACTTGGCTATATCACTCAGACGTGACTGTGAGCTCAGTATTCTGATCAGTATCAAGAATTCAATTTAGCTTTCTATTCTTGCTAATATGCATTGATAAGGTTAGCTATGGGTGTGTTGGCAGAAGACAAAGGTTGTTTCTTCACTCTATTCAGTTCTATTTCAGATCATAGATGTTCAATCTTGACTTCTTTGTATGTCCTTTTTCATTCATTCTTAATTGCCAGTACTTACAGTGACTCATGACTGTAAGTAAGTGTGAACCAGTAGTCCACAGGCTCCATAGGTGAGGGATAACTTGCGTGAACCGTTGGTTTAGTCACTAGCTTTCTGCTAATCTCTTCCAGTTTGACTTTCCCGATGTCTTTCAGCACCTTATCAATGTGTGTAAACACACCCAGCAAGACGTACAAAAGTCTCTTTCAGTCTGTTCATTCGTGATAAAATACCAAGGTCCTACCCCTCATTCTCCAAGGGATGTTCGCGTATAACCTCCGGTCCCCAGGCTTTCGACACACGTGGTCAAGTAATTCTCAGGATGGCTGAAGAAGAAGCTGGTACTCGCATGTTCAAGACGGACGTGTAAACACAAAGAAAGAGCAGAAGAGTGTCACCGGGGGCAAGGACTGGCGCAGTTGATTTCCCACTGCCATTAACGCAGTTGACAGATTGACGTCATGCATGCACGTGGTAGATCTGAATGTGCTCTTGTTCATTGTTCGAGTGTCGATGAGTCTTCCTGTTATATTTAGGCTGGATCGGAGTCTGGAAAAGGGTTAGACTTAGTACATAGAGCAATGATGCTTCCATATCAATGATACTGGCAGTATATGGCAAGCAATCCAAGCAAGTAGTTAAGTTGCCGAGTTGGCATGTGCAAAGGCATCCGAATTGTTCATGTTCTGAACTTCTAAAGCATGAAACTATAAGCTGAGAATAACTATAACCAGGGACAAAAAATGGCTATAATAAAATGTAGATGTAGCTGAGAATACTTACAGTCCTAGAGTGGCTTAGTACGGCTTGAGCTATGGGCAGAGCTGGAAGCAACTTCTACGTGGAGGATATTAACAGAGAAGTGTTTGTAAATAGAGGGAGGGAGGGAGGGAGACTCCTCAGAGGGGCTGCTGGGACCAGGCCTGGGCCTGATCAGCGGGCCCTTTGCAAGGCCACTAGCAGGTGCACTTGCACCAGTATGAAACCAGCGGATATAGAGCATCTTGTATCAGCTGTCTGTTTATTTTTGGGCCCCATACATTGCACCAGAGTCAAGAAAGATAACTCACTTCGTTTGCATCTTGATTTGGGATACTTTGACTGCCATGGTGTCGATGATTCACACATGCACAAAACAGGAAAACACTTGTCAAAGAAAGCTTGTAAAAAGCTCAAGTGTTGACCGTAAAAATGACTTACTACATGCTCATAGTAGCCTGATCGTAAGTATTACTATTCCCTATCTAAGCCTTAAGGGCTAGCTTTAAGTCTTAAAATATCTGCAAAAGAAAAATTCCTTCCTTCTGCGTTTCTCATTGAAGTTTGAATGTGCCTTTCATCAGTTCTGGGGGTTGTGTTATTTATGGTATTGTGTCGCTGCGGGGTACTCATGGCAAGATTTGCGTAGGTACGTATGTACATTGAGGACAAGAGTATTGAAATCAGTGACAGTTATCAGTCATGTGCCAATTTTTAAATTGGATGATGTCATTTCAACTGCGTTGCCTACTGCGTTGATCACTGCGTTAATGGCAGTGGGAAATCAACTGCGCCGGTCCTTGCCCCCGGTGTGTGACAAGGAGACTGAGTTGGCGGAGAAAGAGACGGAGAAGGTTCAGAAGCAAGTGCGACGCTGAATGACGGCCACGATCTCATGTCAAAGTGCAGCTAGGAACGAGCTAGAAACGGACTTTTGACTGGATTGAAAGGGGGACAACGGTAAGCAAGCATGCCCTTTCTACCGGTGCTTGCCTCAGGTCTCTCATCACATTATGGCTCTCATCCAATCCAAACCTGCCCCGCTGTACACCCTCGATGGGATCGATGCAGCGTTGGATTTCACAACACGTCGGTCATATCATCCGCACACGGTCTTCGAGAGCCCACTCTATCGTCATGTCGTTGACAGACAGCTTGTTTTCCCAAAGCGAATGTACTCTTCCGCACCAAATGATTCTATCCGGTCGTTGCACGCGAAATTGGTTTTGCCGGCTTCTTGGTATGGTGTGCGGGCGTAACCCAGGTACTTCCGCCGTAAAACAATAACTGCAGCACCTCAGACTCGTAGCGTCTCAGGCTTGTTTTTATCTAATCAAATTTTCAAAGTCTTTTGGTTGGAACTGGGTACTCACTGTTCTCTATTCGCCTCTTACTGCCTTCTTGTCCAAAATTATACCGGAGTAAAGAGTGACTTGATAACACTGAAGAAACCAGTTTGAGGCGGTACTTACTTAAGATTTGGAGAGCGACCGACCGAGTGGGACTATCGACGCCGGCACCTACATTGACGTCCATACAGTGTTGGTACCACCACTAAGAGACAAGGTCGGTTTCTCTTTCTCCTAACAAGCGATGCAGACCATTGGCAAAAGCTACCGGGGGGAATTAGTATTAGCTTGTTCTATGCGAAAGTTGTCACGCTCATCAGTAGAAGACTTTCTCAATTTGATGTCTGTGGGTGCACCAGAAACAAGTGCTGTAGACGTGAGTTTAATGATCTCAACTGAATCCTTAGGCCTTAGGCTTCATACTTCTGCATATGGATCCATCCACATCCGTTTCACCAACAATCTTGCATAAGTTGCAGTTGAGCAAGGGGATTATTCTATTTAGCAACCCGGTTGACAAGCGGCAACCCTATCCACATTGACAACCCCGACTTTGGGTTTCTTTTCAGTAGGGTTGCCGCCCGGTCCTGCTCCACTGTTTCACGGAGTGATGTGACAGGCTGTCAGATCTCCATCAATACATACTATAAGTGAAGGGCCCAAACAACTTCCCCTCGACTTCCCTCCCCTCTTGCCTTTCTCTCTTGATGACCTTCTCAAATATTAGAGTGAGTTTAGTTCCAGGCTTCCGCTATTACTTATTACTAACTATTTCTCTTCACATAAATTCAGTGTTATGGAGGTATCAGCTCCGCATGCAAGGCTACTCAACACCAGCCAAAATAACCCAAGTTGCCTACCACATTAGAAGTGAGTTTGATCTTCGAAGGTATTCATGGCGACCAAGACTGTTCTTAGTTCGCGGAAAGACCCTTTGACGAAATATGCGCATCACTGGCCGGCGCAGTCAAGTTTGTAGTGCGGCCCCCATGCCATTGTATAGCTTCTTGCGTATGGCTGCATATCTTTGTAGGTATCCTTGTATGTCCCTTTCAGCGGCATTCATGATCAATTTGACATCTCTCTCTAGGATATATACCAATCTTCCAGTCTTGGTTTTTGTTAAACTCCCATATTACCACTCGTTATCACTCCCCGAATTTATTCTTTCATCAGGAAAAGCCGTTTTTGCCTAGGTGACCCCAGAGTGGCCTAAAGCAAACTAGGTGACCTATGAATCCTATGGCATCCTAGGAATTTGGGCTTGTCCCTTGCCAGTCAAGGCTCTTGAGGATTCCCTAGGCAAGCCTAGGCTTGCCCAGGTTTGCCCAGGTGCTCCTGGGGAATACCTGGGGAACACCTGGGCAAACCTGGGCAAACCTAGGATACCCTAGGGAATCCTCAAGAGCCTTGACTGGCAAGGGACGAGCCCAAATTCCTAGGATGCCATAGGATTCATAGGTCATTTAGTTTGCTTTAGGCCACTCTGGGGTCACCTAGGCAAAAACGGCTTTTCCTGATGTTGCTACCTACCCTATTCGCTCACTATAATGTCTGCTTTTGATAATTATTGCACACCATATCCAACGGCTTATTCATCTGCCTATTTCACCAATCTCACTTTTGAAGAATCAAAGAATCTTATGCTTCCAGTTCAACTGCCCGCTGGGTCTATTACCTGCTGGACTTATCTTTCCCAAGAGTCTACGACTGCAGTTGCTTGTAGTATTGGTGCAGGAGAGGCAGTTCCGGTGCCCGCTGATCTCTATCCAATGATGTCTGGCCTGCGCGAGGCATTTGACGCTGGATATCGTTCAGTTACCATGAGCATTCAGGTTTCAGGTGGAGAGATCACTACACACGCTCATTTTAAGAAGGTCTGTCATGTCGTTCTCTGTATTGTAGTGAAACTGATAATCCTTGGTAGCTTTGGCTCTTCACTACAATAAACAACAACCGTGAAGCTGTGACGATGGCAGCTGATATTCTTAATCAAATTGAATGTTCTGACATCTTTCTGTACGATGTCATTGAGCATGTGTGACACTCATGCTTTACTCATGAAATCCATGGCTTTACCACATCCAGCTTTCCGCAGTTCAGTCACCCACATATTTGGTCTTATTAGTCTGCACTTTTGTTACATTGACCTTACTAAAAAGACCCAAAAACCTAGGCAAAACCCGGGCAGCTAGGTCATGACCTTGGGATTTAGGTCATGACCTGGGAATTAGGTCATGACCTAAAAAATTGGTCATGACCTAGGTCAGGTTGGTCTTTTCCTGGGGTTGGTAGGTCATGGCCTGGGGTGAGATAGGATATGGCCTAGGTGGGGCAGGGCATGGTCTAGGTGAGGGAGGGGATGGTCTAGGTGAGGGAGGGGATGGTCTAGGAGGGGGAGGGTATAGTCTAGGAGGAGGAGGTTATGGTCTAGGAGGGGGATATATAGTTAGTTTAAGAGGTGTAGGGTGAGAGTGGAGGATGGTGAGATAGAGAATATAAGCAAGAATGAAATATCATAGAATCATGACAAGAAATGTGTAGTAACATATTGGGATTATTGGGATTTTTTACATATCTGTAGATTATGACAAGATCAAGCTAAGTCACAGTGCCCTGTTCTGGGTTGTCAGGCAAGAATGTGACTTACCTGACCAAGCTGATTCAGGTCATGACCTAGCTGATTCAGGTCATGACCTACTTTTTTAGGTCATGACCTACTTTTTAGGTCATGACCTGGGTGAACTAGGTCATGACCTACTTGACCTAGGTCATGACCTGGATGAACTAGGTCATGACCTACCTGACCTAGGTCATGACCTGGGTGAACTAGGTCATGACCTACCTGACAATGGTCAAAAAAGCGAATTTATGCATACATATACAGAGATCAATTATTACCCACTCCCCCAGCATAGTATAAGCTACTCCTGAGTCGTCTAAATGTACCTATTATACCAGGGTACAATGTCCTAGAAGCCTGTGGCCCACCCTGCCCTGGATGCTCTGATACTTATCCTCTAATTTCGAAAAAATGAGGGTTTTTGATGAGAAAGTTCAAAGATCAATAAAGACTGATCTCCCAGTGGCCATCTAAATATATCTGAGACTCAGAAAGGGTAGACAGCACATCAGGGCATCAGGGGATGAAAAGGATCACCCTTATCCATGCCAATCTGCATGTTATATCAAGCAATCTTTAGACTCAACACTTTTCATTGATTTCCTTTTATGGGCATACAGCTTTGGCCTCATCCACTACAATCAAAGGTTATCCAAAAGATATTTTGCAATCCAGCCCCTTCCCACCACAGGATTGGCTTCATTTTAGGTGAGCAACCTATTCTGTGGTTATTGTGTGACCTTCGATGGCCTCTGCGTAAAATCTGTGAGTGGGGAGGTTGGTCGACAGACTTCTCACACTTGACTATTGTCAAGTATCTCATATCATGGAACGATGATCCTTGGAACAAGCGCGAGGACTTTTTTAAGATGGACAGGGAGCCACAAAGCAAGTGTTTTGCTTGTGGGCATAGCTGTGAGTGTGCTTAGAAGGGACCTGGAAGCTTTGAAGAGAATGTAATGATTTAGGTACAAAGAGCATGGACTATAAAACTGTAAAGTAAAGGTTACTACTCAATTAATTCTGGGACTGCATTGCTTGATTTTGTTTGGAAATCGCAGATGGTTTCACAAGCACCTTGCCACGATATCCAAACCTGTCACTAAACTCATCCCCAAGTTCATGACGAACCTCAGCAGCAACTTGTCAGTCGCAGGCCTTCCGCTCATTCCGAAGCTCTGCATCAATGGTGGTGAAGCTCAAACGGCTGTTGGTTTTAGGATCATAATACTTGGCCCAGAAACTGCTTTCTCTGAGAGACTTGTACGCCTCAACAACAAACTAGATTATAGTCAAAGTTCAGATTTACTAAGCTTAAGAGACAACCGCACAATAAAACATACCTTCCATTTGCTCCACTTAGCCTTGGTACCCTTCCAGCGTTGATCACCTCCATATTTGTATGCTGCCTCCCAGAGACAAATCGGGATTCCATGGCCTTTGATCTTGAGGTAACATTTGTCAGTGTTGAATGCAGGATCCGCATCATCCCACATGCGTACAAGCTTTGAAATGTCATCTGCAAAGGAGACAAGGACAGGGTCGGGCACATCGGAGGGGAAAAACTCAATGCGGGTGCCGTTTGCGAGCGTGATCACTTTCAATGTGCCAGAGGCGATAATTGCTGTAGTTGGGACTAGCGGAGAAGACACGAGACCTTTGTAAACAGGTGCCGATAGTGGCAGAGAACCCGGTGTGGACATCAGGGTTGAATGCAGCGGCAGATGAGCATGAGTCGATGTCAGTGGTACACTATCCAGATCTCTGAATGGCGAAGGTGATTCCAGCGTTGAAGTCAACAGCAACTCCATGTGAGCAGGCGGCGCCGAGAGCCGGTTGTTGATTACTGGGTTGGAATGAGTTGATGGCACAACCGGACTGACTGCCAATGAGGCCAACGTTCGATGGTGAAGCACTGCTCCTGATACTGCAGTGGAGTTACCGACCTCACTGAGTAGAGCAGGCAATGAACGAGAGGGAGTAGATCCCCCAGTTGCGCAGAAAGCAAGAATTGTGTCAAGTTTTTCTTCGATTTTCTTGTCACGAGCAGCCTGATATTAACGGGATTAGCAAAGAGAAAAAAACTTTATAGATGCAACAAAAGCATAGAAAAAAAGTAATTGGGGAATGATGGGCTTATGCTTATGATTCAGTTCACATACCGGAGTGGGGAAAAGCGGTTCAATGTTCTCAATCTCCCGGGGGGTCTGGAAGTCGGTAAACTCCTGCATGATCTCTGCAGCCTGATAGAGTACAGGTGTTATTCAGTACGATAGGAAAGGGTGAAGAGGGTATTGAAAACATACCCAATCCAATACATCTTGCTTTTCTTGAGGCGTACGCATGTCCTTTGATCGTTGAACAGAGCTCAGTGTTTCAGCGGCACCGAAAAGTTCATCCCGGCGTTTAGCGTACGCGCTTTTCTTCTTCGGCTTCTTTCCAGTGGCGGTACTGCTGTCGGAATGGTTTTCAAGATTTCGACTACCTTTGTGAGATGGTCGTGCACCAGGTTTTGTCCTAAAAGCGATGGTCAGATCTCTGCTCATGCATTGGAAGGCAACTTACAGATTCCATGACTCCGTATCCAAACTATAAGCCTTCAGACGTTCTTGCAACACAAGTTTCGGTCCACCGCACGGCTGGCCAAGCGAGTGGCAAAGCTCTTTCAGCTCGCAGACCTTCATATCCATACTGAGGGCAAGGGGAGAAACCAATCATGAGCAAATGTTCAGAAAGGAAAGACAAAACTGGAGAGAAAACTTACACTTTGGCATTGAACATAGTGCCATCTTTGTTCGGAAATGTAAATTCCTCACACTTTGAGTCCGGAGGGATCATGGCAGACCACGAAAGGCGGTGGCCAAAGTAAACAACCAGTGAACGGCGGTAAATGAATCCGAGAACTGTGAGAGAAAAGATTAAAGCAGCGAGAAACGCATTGAGCGCAAGAGAGGCGGCAGAGACAGCAGAGACAGAGCGGGGGCTGGCAGCCGACAGTGCCGATGTAAGCGCCGTGAGGACCCCATCGGCTATGGCGACGATCGAGCGGGGTAAGCTACCAAAAAGGGCATAAAAAGATTAGTGGGGGGAGCAAAGAAAGCTGTGGGGAAAAAGAAAAGATAACGGCGGGGTGCGGCGAATCACGCACAATACGAGACGCTGCCGTCATGACCAGGCGACGTTGATGAAATCAAATCCGATGGGCCCGGTAACTCCGGCGTGACTCTAATGCCTCTTTCCAGAGAGAAGGGAGGGCTTTGTGGTCCTGATTTTTATCTGATGTTCCAAATTTCTTTAACCAAGGCAATTAGTTCTCACGTTGATTAAATGATGTCATACTGATAACAGTGGAGGCAATTTGCACAGCCTTTACATAAATAAAACCTTTGTGTCTGTTCAAAAGAGATTCTTGGTGCTGCTGATGCAGATGTGTTATCTATGAAGGAACAGTTGTTCCTCACTACAAAAAATGTTAATGGGCTTATAAACATTGAGGATTTCGTCCGATTGGCAGTTCTCCCCCGCTGTTCCACATACTAATGATATGTAATTACTATACAAATGCAGTGGCATGCACTCTTGTTGGAGTTCATGCATGGGTAATCAGGTTCAATTAGAATTCCTTGTCGTGTTCTCTTTGTACATGAAGAAAATCTATAGTATATGCCATTAATTCGCGAATTGGTATAACGGTTTGGCGAAGATCAGAGTCGGGATTGCCGCGCTGCGCACGGCGTTACGGATTTGATATTGAACCCAACACTGAACATTTGACGTCGGAGTCGGAGTGATTGGCGGCGTTTAAGCTTCGGTAACTTTGTGCTGGTACTTTACTTTGTTGGCACACGAGGCCTTACGTGCGACCTCCGCGTGTTTCATTGCTCTCTTTTGACTTTGTACCACCATGACTGAACGTACTGAACCTTCACTCCGCAGAGATTTCAGGTAAGATTTTGAGATCACACTCATCAGTCGAGTGCTAATTGTTGTAATCAGAGAGCAGCAAAGCAACCCTCAGGATGGCGCAGATACGCTGGGCAGGTAAGCATACATGTCTTGTCTCTTTCCATAAATCCAGCTTGCAACTTCTGATAGCCACACCAGAAGGGTAAAAAATTCTGCTCGGCAGAAATGCAATCCGATTCTTGACATCTCGGCGGAACTTTCACATATATAGAATTTGTTACTGAAATTTGTGTATTCAATAGAATAAATAACTTGTGTGAAATCTCCCATTTTGGTATATCATTTTACAAAACTGAAAGATTAACTGAATTTAGACAAATATATGCTATCAAATAAGTTACAGAATGTTCCTAAATCCAGGTAGTTGAAAAGACAATTAAATTTTCTCATATCTGGAGTTGCGAAAAGTTGGAGTTCAGTTGGTTTTTTCCATGTGCATAATTATTCAATTACAATTGTCTTTTCCCTCAAGCCGAAAAGGCCACTGAAAACCACCCACCAAAACTCCACTATTTGTCTAAATTCAGTTAATCTTTCAGTTTTGTAAAATGATATACCAAAATGGGAGATTTCACACAAGTTATCTATTCTATTGAATACACAAATTTCAGTAACAAATTCTATATATGTGAAAGTTCCGCCGAGATGTCAAGAATCGGATTGCATTTCTGCCGAGCAGAATTTTTTACCCTTCTGGTGTGAGCAGGGTTGTTGGTGCTTCGTTTGATGGTGCTTATTGAAGGTTGTGTAATACTTAGTGAATTATTGGTGGAGTTTAAGTGCTCGCTAGTTGTGGGGGTAGTTCTTAATTATATGAACTGGGTCCCTCGAGCCTATATTTATAGGGATAAACTAGTACATGGGAAACTATGTAATAAGCTTGCTGCGGAATGCTGCGGAATGACTGTGCATTGCTGCGCATGACTCTACATGACTAGATATGACTCAATATGACTTTACTTAACTAGCTATGACTTATGTCCAATGTATCAAATACCGTGAACCGAATATGAGTCATAATGACTCGCCGTGATTCCACATGAGTTTAGGATAGTTTCCGTTGGTATTACAAACTCCCCCTCAAGCGGAAATTAGTCCAAGACTCTTTGCAAAATACTTCACCTTTGAACTTGTCAAAGCTTTGGTGAAGATATCAGCTACCATTTCCTCTGTAGGACAATAGACCAATTGAATAGTGCCGTCTTGAATACATTGGCGGATAAAATGATATTGGATATCAATGTGTTTGGTCCTTGCATGAAATTGTCCAAGTTCAGAGTTGGCCAAAGCAATGGCACCTTGATTATCACCATAGATAATAAATGGCTGATCAATGGGATGGAATAATTCCTCCAGAAATTGACAAAGCCATAGTGCTTCCTTTGCTGCATATGTCAAAGCAACATATTCAGCTTCAACAGTTGACAGAGTGACAAGCTCTTGTTTCTTGGTACTCCAAGAAATAGCTCCCCCATCAATAATAAATGCATAACCAGAGATTGCATGCCGCATCTCCTGGCTCATGCCATCTGCATCACTGTATATTTCCAGTCCAGTTTTCTTACCTCCCAAGGTAAGTTTCCAGTGGTTTGTTCCCTGTAAGTAGCGGAATACCTGCTTGAGTGACTCCCAATGAACAGGTCCTGGATTATCTAGAAATTGTGAGTGTTGTGACACAGAAAAAGGTATATCTGGTCTTGTTCCTCGTGCCAGCCAGTTTATCTTTCCATTTCCTTTTCGGTATGGCACTTTTGCCATTTCCTTTCTGTCCGCTGGGTCTGTGGGACAATCATCCTTTGAAAGTCGCACATTTGGATCCATAGGCATAGACAATGGTTTGCAATCTGCCATGTTCATTTCCTTCAATGCAGCTTCAATGAAAGCTTGCTGGGACAATGAAATGGTTTGGTTCTCTCGGTCTCTTTCAACCTTCATACCAAGCAACCAATTAATTGGGCCTAATTTTGTGATCTTGAACCGTTCTGCAACTAGGTCTTGTGTTTCCTGAATTAAAGTTGCAGAGCTCCCAGTAATGGTGACATCATCAGCGTGAACAGCTAAAATAGCTATGTCATCATTGACAACTCGCTTGTAAACTGCATGATCCTTCTCCATAGGGGAGAATCCCAGCTCCACAAGGTTGTGTGTTAACATTTCATACCATTTTCGACCTGATTGTTTAAGGCCATATAAAGTTTTCTTCAGCTTCAGAACATATCTAGTCCTGTCAGCAAACTCTATGTCTGGTGGTTAGATTTGTTCATTGTCTTCAAATGTAGCGTTTAAGTATGCTCCATGAAAATCAAAGACTTCAATATCCCAGTTGTTTCGGGCTGCCATGGTGAGAATTATTCTGAGTGATTCCATCTTTGCAACAGGTGCAAATGTTTCATAAAAATCTACTCCCTCAACTTGTGTGAATCCTTTTGCCACAAGTCTGGCTTTATACTTGTCAATATTCCCATCCTTCAATTTGAGCTTCAGTGCCCATTTGCAGTCCACAACATTATGGTCTGCAGGTCTTGGGACAACTTCCCAGGTTCCTGCTTCCAATAGTGTCTTTAGCTCAATGTCTCAAGCTTCCTCCCATCTTTTCCAGTCTGACCTCTTCTTGGCCTCTTCATAAGTGGGATCAATGCTTACAGCTTCCATTGCTGCAAGTCCAAAAACAGCTTGATTGAGTCCTCCTGCTATGTCCTATATCAGGGATTTTTACACCGGTAGCTACTAATGGTGCACTAGGTCTATTATCAGTTCTTCCCTCTCCAGTAATAAGGTCCTGCACTTTGCGTGTTGCAGTGCGCTTGCGTTTCCCTTCCAGAATATTTCCCTCATCAACACTGGAGTTGATCAGTTTTCCTAAGTGATCTTTGGGTGGTGCATTTTGTGAAGTAGAAGTAGGATCTATTGTGATAGTAGGAGCTGTTGTTTGAGAAGGTTTTGGAGAGTTTGGAATTTCTGCTGTCTGATCCTAACATTTTTACTCGGATCTCTTTTTGTGTCCATAACCATGCACAGAATTGCTTAAATGCATCAAAAGTCTCACCCTTTGTTGCCAGAAGATAAGCCATGGACCATCTAGAATGATCATCTGTGAATGAACAGTAGTAATGTTTATGACAAGGAGTTTGTACTGGGGATGGTCCCCATACATCAGAATGGATATGATCACCAATATTTGCTGCCCTTTTCTGATCCCTTTCCTTCTTGACTGGTTTCCGGGTCTTCTTTGCATATTCACATATATCACATGTTTTCACTGGTTCCTTTTCATCTAGTTCAATGCCTTCAATAAGACCATCCTGAACCATTTTTCTGCAAGCTTCTGGTGCAATGTGACCAAGTCGACGGTGTAATTCATTCACTGTCACTTTCACACTATTAGCTGCCATGCCATAGGTTTGATCAGGTTCATGATGGACCTGATATAGCCCATTGTTGCAGTTTACTTGCCCCAACAATTTATCTTTCTCATCATATATTTTGCAAAATTGATTGCGGAATATGATAGAACATCCAGATGCTGCAATTTTGCCCACTGATATGAGTGTCACACTCAATGTTGGTGCATATAAAACATCTTTAATTAAAATTGTTGTCCGTTTCTTTTTACCAGGAATTGTGATCCGCATGTCGCCTCGTCCAACTGCCTCAAAGGTTCCACTGTCAGCAGACCTAATATCTTTGGGGGCAATGAGAACAAAGTTGATAAACTTCTCCCTATATGGGGACATATGGCGTGATGCACCTGAGTCATAGAGCTCAGTAATACCTCCTATATTCTTGTCAGCATTTGCAAGATAACTAAAATTATACCTGGTCTGTGCTCTTCCTAGCACATCAATTTCCTGATATTCAACATCCCCTTGCTCTTGTATAGCATTTGGCTCAGGTACTTCAAGTTGAACTAGGATAGGTCCTTCCTGTGATTTTAGACAAGTTTCCTTCTTCTCATACCAATCCTCTACCTCTTGTAGGTCAGTCAGGGATTTCTTCTTCGTCAATGTCCCTGAACCATGCCTCATCATTGTCAGGCTTGGCTGTGCGCCAATCTCCCAAATCATCATCAATTGATGTGGAGATACTCTGAAGATCTGGCATTGAATTACCATCTTCAGACCTTGTTTCTTGGGTAAGCACTGTTTCAGCACTGGATTTACTGCCCTCTTCATTGAACGCCCATAGGATCTCAATCTAGCATTGTGACGGCTCCGGCTCAGAGCCCTTGAGCCATCTGGGCCGGGCCTGATTGAGCCGGGCCTGGCCGGAGCCGTCTTGAGGGCTTGCGAGGGCTCAGGGCCCGGCTCAGATTTCTTGGAAGCCCTGAGCCGGGGCTGTGCATCTTGATAAGTACACGCCGGATTTTCGGCTTGAAATTTTTAACCTTCCCTCCGGTTTCTTATCTCCTTTTCTCATGTCTACTGAAGTGCCATCTCGCCGTTCATCAGCACCTTCTGGCAAGCTCAGAGACCCAGCAAACAAGGCAACACAGCTTCCATCACAGAAAGAAGCTGTCCAGCGTGCACAAAAATTGGAACAGCTTCGGAACGTCAACCCGGAATCTCAAGAAAATCAATCAGCATCTCAAGAACCCTCGAAAGGTATATATTCTTTACACTGTACTGCCGATCTAAATATTCCACATGTACAGATCCTAGTCCTTCAACGTCTAAGAAGCGAAAACCGTCCAACCGAGAATCCAATACTTCTGCTTCTGATGGAGATGGGTCAGACTCCTCAGCGTCAGTGAAGGATCATAAGAAGTTGAAGGGAAAATCAAAGTCAACAGGTGTGAAACCATCTAATACAAACGTACATAACTAATTAATTATCTATTCTATAGCCAAACGTTCACGTACTGGAGATGAGACTGCCGATCCACCCATAGTCTTGAGTAGTGATGAAGAACCGGCCGCAAAACCTACTCATGAAAAGGGTGCAGATGCTAGCTATTTCTTTGAGAAGGCCAAACGCATCCCTGGCCATCCGAAGCCACGCCGCAAATGTAAAAATTGCCCGTGAGTTTTTTGCTTCATGGAAAATCTATTAATTCATCTTGGACCCAAGCGATACCTTTGTCAATGAAATAACGACACTTCGCCATCATCTTGGTCTCAAGCATGAGGTATGTTTTCTCTAATCGCTGCAGTTCCGTGTTTGAGGCTCATTTGGACCGCAGTTTGTTTATAAGAAGTGGTGCAAGGAAAATGACTTCACATCCATACTACAAAAGGATGTCCTGGCCCGTAAGGCTCTCAAGGCTGCGGCTACCTCACAGAGCACCATCGACGATCATGCATCCCCACTTCCACCTAAGGCACACATTATCCCTTATTCAGATGACCTCTTTGAGGAAGCTGCTATCGAGTGGCTTATTGAAACAGATCAGGTATGTATTTCATTCAATTTAAACATATGATCTTACAGAGTTTGAATGTCAGCCCATCGCTTCACTTGAGCACCCCAAGTTTCGGAATATGATCAACGTTGCTGCTCGCGCTACCAATGGCGTCAAAATTCCGAACCGAAAGGCCACACGCCGGTCCATCATCAACCTTTTCAAGCCTCGTTCAATGGTGGGGTGTACGTACTAATGCTTTTCTTGTTTAATTCTTGTCCTCATGGAGTTTACAGTTAAACGCTCAACATCTCCCTGTATGGGCATCCCTTGCCCGAGATTTTCTTTCTATCATGGCCTCATCAGTTTCAAGTGAGCGTGCCTTCTCCAGTGCAGGTATTACAATCAGCAAACGCCGGAACCAGCTGAAGGGTGATATTGTTGAGGCCCTTCAGTTTTTGAAGTGCTTACTACGTAAGGATTTATTATTTTGGACTCCTTTTACTACAGTCGATGAGCTTGACCTTGAATCGGAGGAGAATATGGAACAGCTTGCCGCAGAAGTGGACCGGTCAACACTTGTGACGGAGGAATCTGAGTGGACCGTCCTTGATGATGGGTCCGGAGACTGGGAAGATGTTTGCACTTAATGTTTTTGTACATTGTTAAATACATTATACTTATTAAGTACCGTAACTATGAGGCACAAGCCTTGTCAAGCCATAGCCCCATTGCTTCGTATGTTGAGCCGGGGCCTGAGCCTGGGCCGGGCCCTAGCCCTTGCATAGGGCCCGGCCCAGATTCTTGGTGAGCCCCAGCCCTCATGAGCTGGGCCGTAGCCGGGGCTTCTGAGCCGGGCCCCAGCTGGCACAACACTATGATTCTCATCATTTTCATAGATGGTTCCCATCCCTTCCAGTTGCTCTGATTTACTTGTGTCAGGTTCTTCATATCCCAACAGGTTTTCAGTGATTTTAGCTTCCCATTTCTCATCAGGGATTACACTTGCATACCATGCAAAGTCTTCATTGTCAATGGCTGCTTTGGCAGAATAGGTCTTTCCCTTGCCTTTCCCTTTCCAGTATTTAGGCCACTGGCCCTCCTTTCCACCCCCTTCCTCAAAGCAATCCTGCTTCATGTGACCCATCTTACCACAATTAAAACACTTCACTGATTTCCTATTTCCTGCAGACTTCTTTGATGGTCCCACAGCATATGCTGCTTCTTTGGCTCCATTTTTGGAATTTTGTTGTCCCAATTTCCTTCTATCTGCTTCATCTTGGATCCCACGAATATATGTATCCACTGTGAGTGTTGTGCTAACAAGTGTTGCCGTTGCAGTCAATGCTGCCAGGTAAGGGTCATATGATCTTGGAAGAGTGGTCATGATTATTGCAATGAAATTATCCTCGCCGGGATCTGCATTCATTGAAATCGAATCTTCTCGTAAGGCAATTACTCTGGATAAGTAATCCCGAACATCATTGTCACCCTCACAACGTTCATTCTGTAATTTACGCCGCAAGTCAACCATCATCATTTTTGACTTCATCTGATGTTCATCTACTAATTTCTTCCACATCTTTCCAAATGCTGTCTCACCTTTAACCTTTAGGAATAATGAATCAGGTATAGTGCTTGCAATTCCCTGCTTTAATATTGCTGATTCTGAATTCCATGTTTTCATTTCCTTTTCCCACTCTTCAATGGCTTTGGTCTCTGCTGCTGTTGGGCCAGCACTGGCATCAGCAATTGCTGGTTTCTGCTTTGGTGCAGCTGTGTCTTTCAAATACTCTTCAAGTCCTGCAGCTTCAGCAGCAAACATGAAGCGGTCCTTGTATATGACCCAATTTGATCCATCTGAATTGAGTTTTGGGAGTCTAAGGAAATAATCCCCAAGCTTTGTGTTACTTGAATGGTTGGTAGACATTTGCTAGACTGGTGATTGTGTTGTTGTTGTTGACTTCTTATTGATGAAAAAGTGTTGTGCAGATTGTTGTTTGTAATGTCAAAGATAATGTGTATTTAATTCAGCTAAGGTCGGGGCCCATAACCTATTGAAGGTTGTGTAATACTTAGTGAATTATTGGTGGAGTTTAAGTGCTCGCTAGTTGTGGGGGTAGTTCTTAATTATATGAACTGGGTCCCTCGAGCCTATATTTATAGGGATAAACTAGTACATGGGAAACTATGTAATAAGCTTGCTGCGGAATGCTGCGGAATGACTGTGCATTGCTGCGCATGACTCTACATGACTAGATATGACTCAATATGACTTTACTTAACTAGCTATGACTTATGTCCAATGTATCAAATACCTTGAACCGAATATGAGTCATAATGACTCGCCGTGATTCCACATGAGTTTAGGATAGTTTCCGTTGATATTACAACAGTGCTTCCAACTTTTCTATGGTAAACCCGCAATTTCAAGCAGCAACCAACATCCAGAATAACTATCATACATGGAGTGGGTGCTCTTTGACAACTCTTATCAATGTCTTTGAGTAACGCATTGTATTGAAGATACCAACAATGTATCAGATATTCGGAAATGGTTAAAAGCACCTGATCCCTCTACAAATTTTGTAGCAGCATGTGATAAGAGAACACCTGGAACTGGAGAGTGGATATTCTCTGATCCCCAGTTTGTTGAATGGAGAGAGGCTACATCTGGAATTTTATGGATTCAGGGCAAAGGTAAAACTCTTTTGTAGAGTAATTTCAAATCTAATCATAGTGCATCTAGTGGGCTCAGGTAAAACATTCCTTTTGTATGCATACAGCAAAGTTGGTATGATTTCATATTTCATATTTCTCATGTGATTCTTTAGGGCAGCTATCATTGAAAACCTGCAAGCCAATCAAGCATTCCTGTGTTGCTACTACTATTTTGACAACCGGGATAACTCACACACTAAGACCAATGCTTGAGGCCTCCTTCAGTCCCTTTTGCTCCAAATGGCTACAAGGGATGAAACGGTTCATCCTGCCTTGCATGAGCTATATAGAAAATCGAACCATGGCCTTATGGAGCCTACTATAGCAGGACTAAGTGCTACTTTGGAAGTTGTTTCTAAAGACTTGAGCCCAGCATACCTTGTGCTAGATGCCATGGATGAATGCAGTGAGGCAATTGATGTTCTCAAACATCTTGCCCATCTTAAGGAGATCCTCTGCATAGCTGTAACCAGTCAATATTTAGCTGAGACTGTTGATGATGCATCCTGGTATATTCATCTTGATGATACAGAATCTTTTCGTCAGGATGTTGCTAAATACCTGAAGGGCAAATTCAGCCATCGGAAATTCCAGCCAGAACTGTTAAATGAGATAGTTGATCATTTAAATGAAAGTGCACAGGGACAGTAAGTACTGCAAAATATTGAATAGCCTTGTAATCAACTTGATGTTTCAAAGGTTCCGTTGGGTTGACTGCCAGGTAACTGTGCTGCAACGGTGCAAGACACCCAAGGCCATGCGGGAGGCATTGAAAAAGTTACCCAAGACCCTAGCAGAAACATACACTCTGGCCATTGAAAGAATGAATGAAAGTGAACATGTGAAAGATGCAGGCAAACTTATTATGTGGTTGGTCTATGCATTTGAACCACTTTCAATTGCACAGGTCACAGATATTCTTGCTGTAGACTTAGAAGATCAAACATTTGATCCTGAAATGCGGTCCTTGGAGCTGATGAATGGGACTTACAATATCTTGGATTCTACATTAATTACTATAAGCTTGGAGGAAACATGGTTTGACTTCAGTGAGGAGAAGTACATTGTGCAACTAGCCCACAATTCAGTGAAAGACTTTCTCACCCAAGCCATTGCCAATGTGCATATAAAAAAAGTGTTTGAAATCAATGAGCATTTAGCACATTCCACAATATGTCAAACCTGCCTTATTTATCTACTGCACTTTAACAAAGAGGGGATGTTGCCCAAGGAAAACAAAATCTTTGACAAGTCATATCCATTAGGACTATATACTGCCCAGCATTGGCCAGCACACATGGAAAGGCTAGTTCCTGAAGGCTCTGAACACAAGACTGCAAAGGACTTGGCCATATCACTGATGGAAGACAGCAATCAACTGACTTATGTGAATTGGATTAGAATGCATGATATAGGACGCGGTACTTGGCGTGACGCAATCTATCAGCCAACTTTACACTCAAGTGAAATACAAAGCCAACTTTATTACATGGCTAGGTTAAATATGCGAAGCATTGCTGATCTTTTACTCTTGGAAAATCTTGCTGATGTAAATTGCCAAGGGGCAGAATATGGAAATGTCCTCCAGGTGGCTTCCTGGATGGGAAACAAAGATATGGTCCAGCTTTTTCTGGAGCACAACGCAGATGTAAATGCCCAAGGGGGAAAGTACGGGAATGCACTCCAGGCAGCTTGCTGGAGGGTACAGAGGGATATTGTCCTGCTTCTTCTGGAGCACAAAGCAGATGTAAATGCCCAAGGGGGAGAGTATGGAAATGCACCCCAGGCAGCTTCCTGGACAGGAAACAGGGGCATTGTCCAGCTTCTTCTGGAGCACAATGCAGATGTAAATGCCCAAGGGGGCAAGTATGGGAATGCACTCCCGGCAGCTTGCTGGAGGGCACACAAGGATGTTGTCCTGCTTCTTCTGGAATGCAAAGCAGATGTAAATGCCCAAGGGGGAGAGTATGGGAATGCACTCCAGGCAGCCTCCTGGACAGGAGACTGGGGTATTGTTCAGCTTCGTCTGAAGCATAAAGCAGATGTGAATGCCCAAGGGGGAGAGTATTGGAATGCACTCCAGGCAGCTTCCTGGAGCTGCAACATGGATATTGTCCATCTTCTTCTGGACCATAAAGCAGATGTGAATGCCCAAGGGGGATACTATGGGAATGCCCTCCAGGCAGCTTCCTACAAGGAAAACAAGGATATTGTCCAGCTCCTTCTGGAGCACCAAGCAGATGTAAATGCCCAAGGGGGAGCATATGGGGATGCACTCCAGGCAGCTTCTGAGAGGGGGAACAGGGACGTTGTCCAAATTCTTTTGGCACACAAACAAGACATAGATAGGAGCATGCATTTGCTCTAGGCAGGAGGACAGAAAAATTGATGACAATGCAGAGGTAAATATTCAAGCGATCCAGGACACTCCTGGTACCTACCAACCAAGGCAACAACAATATTGTCCAGCTTCAACTGAAGCACATGATACCCTTATTTCTGTTTGTTTTACTCAGTCTCCTGTCTGCTAATCTATCTCCTTGATAAATCTCATCCTCTTTGGAAAGTATGATCAGTGTCTTAATGCTTGTGTTACTATATCTTGATACCTAATCTGTCTATGCCTTGGGCTTTGGACCTTTGTGGTACTCTGATGTTCTCCTTTCAATAGTGATTATGGATGACAACAAAGTTAACAAAGCTTGACCTTCTCACTGCACTGTGAAAGCATACTGTTCTATCCCCTCTCCCCTCAAGGGGGGTATATACTAGTTACAACTTGTTCACCTTTGTTCCTAAGTCAGATATTCACCTTCAGCGCGCTCACATTCACATTTGAAGTGCTCACAATCACATTTAAACACACACAATCAGCTTTGGGTCATGCACAGTCACATATGCTTTGAATGCACATTGCCGTGAGGCCACTAACAACCTTTCATGCATGTGAACACAGAAAAATTTCTCTGTTCTGTGCCACCACCTTCTCCGCCCCTTTGACAATGGCCAATGAGACCGACAGCGATGAGCTCAAAATTCTTTTGCAACATCTTCCCATTAAAATTGTACATGAATTCTGCAACAAGGTATGTCACGATTCATGATGTATATTGTCAATCAACACGTTCATCGTTTGTCACACCCCCCCCACCACTTGACAATGACACATTCATTCAGATGTTCCTGGCCGCTTATTTGTGAAAACATCCAGAGATTTATGAAAGCCTTGATTGGATTGAGTTGCCCTCGCGGCGGGACTATTTGCAAGATCAATTATACAGGTGTGCACCAAAGAGTTCACATTTAATTTCACACATTAATATCTTGAGTTTTATTGTATTAGACTCGCCTATTACTGTAAAACCAGAGCCGGCTGAATTTGGCCCCATTCCATCAACTTTTTCACCTTCCCGCATTTGAACACTGACTCAGCAAACGGTCAAACAGCATACGTGTTATTAGATTCAGCTGATGGAGAGAATGAGATGTTAGGTATATTGTTGGATTTCCATTCTTTAACGCTGTCAGTGTTACTGAATTGTTGGCTAATTGAACTCAATGATGGAGTGGCAAACGAATCCAAGCATCTCGAACTACTGGCATCCTCAAAAATCCCAGCAATAGTACTCATGACCGCATAGCCAAGAACGCAGGCTAACAAGCAAGCAGTTCTTGCAAGAAGAAACCAAAACATCATGAGGAGATTGCTGAAAAATTGAAGGTAGCACGTTCTTGAAAATCACGACAGTGAGTGCCAGGATCTAACTCAAGTGGATGCTCAAAATCTGTTCGCTCATCTACTCGCAAGGCCTCTGATCCATATCTCAAGTCCACATATGGGGTGTTTAAAAGCTTTGAAGTTCTCATGACTATATGCTAATATATCTCAGCCAGTGAGGGTGCCAGGGCGCCCAAGTTTGTACAAGGAGGTAGGACATCTGTTCAATATCAAGCTTCAAGCGTCTGCCTTCATTCTAACAGTAAATTAGGGACTAGTACTCTGCAAACCCCAGTACCAGACCAGGCTGGCCTCACTTTGACAATGGATCCTGAATGGCCTGGTGAGATTTTTTGAGTCTTTTCCATTAAATGTTTCTTAACTACTGATTGGGAGTAGGATACAACAGCTCTTTCTTTTAATCCCAAATACTGGGGTACAGCTATGAGACTGTGGGACCATTTGGCAGCGGCAGGTTCTGAAAGCTGAGTTTGCAAGTTTTGACTTCTCCGCATTCACTCCCTCTCAGCAGCAAAAGCAGGGGCACTTCAGATTCATTATAATATTGTACTTCAAAAGTAGAATACTGTAACTAAGGATGGACATGAGTCTGGATCCCGGTAAAGCCAGACCCGCCGCACAGGTACCTGGACCCAAAAAAACACTAGTTGGGATTGCCATAGATGGAAGGTCCGAGTTCTTACCATTGGATGATCAACTGGTGTTGTTTCTTTTATGTGTCCCAGGCAATAATTGCCACCATATAATCTGTTGGGTAGCACTTGCAACTATTGAAGTTGTTCCGCTCTCTCATACATGCTGATAGGGGTGACAAGGCATGAAAAAGTAGGGTAACTTTGGCACAACCAATAACACATACTGGTACAACCAATGACACATGGACACACGGTGCCAAAGTGAGATGGTCTGTCTAAAGCAATAATTCCTTAATGAACAACTAGACAGCTGTTGTTGCCTTCTCTGAAGTGGGGGCCCTACTAAGCTTCATGGTCAATCTAATTCTAGGCTAGCTCTTACACAGGAAAGGTCTATCACATGCCCTATTGGCAATGTCCTTACAGAACACCAGTGAACAGGACAAATAGGATACTATTGTGTGTACAACAGTGTAAAAGACTAGGAGACTCTCAAGTAATCGTACAATGCTTATAGTCAAGGATTCATTAATAATAAATAGAGAGATATCAAGAGGGGCCCGGGCCATGAACCCGTGATATCGGCTTGGTCGGTTGGTCTCTCACTAAAAAAAACTTCACACAACATTTTTTTTTGAGGATGTATGAACTATTACCCATACAGGAAGCCATAACAGAAGCTCACCTAACTAGAAGCATATGTGTTGAGCTTATATTGAGTATATCTTGCCATATACAGGCTGAAGTCAGTTATATTCAGATATCTTATCTTATTAATGGTTACGGAAAGTAATCACATGCACATAGAGAGCTTGCAAGTTTGAAATCAGCGGTGACTAGAGCTATATTGTAGTGATAAGATATGGGAGTTTTGAGCATCTGTAATTTACGGTGAAACTAAGTACTGACGGAAATGGCAAATGTATCACATCAGCAAAAGAGTAGGTCTTGAACCGCATGCGGTGAAAAGGGAAAACAAGGCTGTACAACCTGCGCATAGCTTGCAAGGTTGGCGCACCTTGTATGCACTTGTTTTTACTGAATGGTCACAGGCGCTTACAAGCTTCACAAGATTACAAGCCGATACAAGCCCTTACAAGCCCTATAGCCACTACAAGGCATAACAGGGCCCTTTTACCTTAAGTACTTATGCTGAGCAATTTATGGGCAGTTTTCGAGACACCAACACATTTGAAATAATGATTAATTACGACAATGAGCGAAAAGTACAAACAATAAGCGAGCAAAGAGTACAAAAAATGACCAATGGAAACAATCATATGTGAGATTGAAAAATGCAGGTGTGACGAGAGCAAGAGGTCCAATGCAGGGCAATACCTCAGAGTAGCAAACTAGGTGACCTATGAATCCTATGGCATCCTAGGAATTTGGGCTCATCCTTTGCCAGTCAAGGCTCTTGAGGATTCCCCAGGGTATCCTAGGAAGCCCCCACTTCAGGCAACCACTTTTTTTAGTCTTATTAGTCTACACTTTTGTTACACTGACCTGACTAAAAAGACTCAAAGTCCCTGGCAAATCCAAGGTGGCTTGGTCATGTCCAGCATCAGGAAAAGCCATTTTTGCCCTAGGGTATCCTAGGCAAACCTGACTGGCAAGGGATGAGCCCAAATTCCTAGGATGCCATAGGATTCATAGGTCACCTAGTTTGCTTTAGGCCACTCTGGGGTCACCTAGGCAAAAACGGCTTTTCCTCATGAGGGAAGTGGGTCATGTCCAAGCAACTTGAAGTAGGCCATGACCTGGTCACCTGGGTCAAGTTGGTCATGACCAGGGGTAGGATAGGGTATGCCCTGGGAGGGATAGGGTACCTTGTGGGAGAGGAGGGAGACCTCTTGGGAGGGGTGTGGAACTTCCAGGGTAGGAGTAGGGGGTGCAGTGGGGGTGATAGAGGGGGAGTAGAGGGTGCTGAGGGAGGAGTAGGGGATGCTTGGAAAGCAGTATAAAATGCTTTGGGAGAGATGTCAGCCTCCAGAGTGGAATAAGATGGTGCAGGAGAGATGTCAGTTTACATGTGAAGTGTGTGCAACCTTGGGGAGTGTTTCAGTGGGCTAATTGCAGGTACATGGGGCAGTGGGAAGAGAAGGGAAGCTGCTGGCTCATGCTGAGTTGGATCTGGCCAAGGACAGCTTGGACATGACCTGGGGCAACTTGGACATGACCAAGGTTAGGTTGGACATGACCAAGATCAGGTTGGGCATGATCAAGGTTAGTTTGGACATGGCCAAGGGCAACTTGGACATGTCCAAGGTTAGGTTGTACATCATTTAAGGCATTTTAAAAATTACTATATTAGGAAAATTTTAAATTTCTATAGTGGCTGAGGTCAAAGCTGTTTTTATTACCAAATTAGGCAATTATCAAACACTTATGTTTTTCTCATAGAGTTAGACACATTTGGTATTTTTGATAAATTACTATATTAGGCAATTTTATTTCAATAGAGTTTTAATTCTTAATTAGGCAATTTCAAAAGTTTGCAGTGGATGAGGTCAAAGCTGTTTTCATTGCCTAATTAAGAAGTGACAAATCTTTTGCAGTGGATGAGGCCAAAGCTGTTTTTATTACTTAATTGAGAAATCACAAACTTTTTGCAGTGGATGAGGTCAAAGCTGTTTTCACTACCTAATTGGGAAATGGCCAAACTCACCACAAAAACTGTCTGAACTCTATCCATGAGGACAAGAACTTGTAGTAGACATCCAGACCCCTTCTCCATACATAGAACAGGTGGCTTACCCCAAACGAAGGCAGTCCTGTGGTGGGAAGGGGTTGGATTGCAAAATATTTTTGGATGACCTTTGATTTTAGTGGATGAGGACAAAGCTGTATGTCCATAAAAGGAAATTAATGAAAAGAGGTGAGTCTAAAGATTGCTTGATATAACATGCAGATTGACATGGATAAGGCTGATCCTTTTCATCCCCTGATACCCTGATATGTTGTCTACTTCACACTGTCCTGAGAGAGTGGGTAATAACTGTTCTCTGTATATGTGTGCATAAATTTCGCTTTTTTGCCTATTAAATCATTAATAGAGGCAGCTGTAGGGCAGAGATGACTGTCTAGCTTGGCATATAGCATGCTAGTATAATATAAATTGATACCAGAGCCTTTCCTTGACCTACCCTTGTCTTACCTTGATGTACCAGTAGTCCTGGGTTCTTAAGTGTCTGATACTTGTGTCAAACTTATCATCATATCTTGAACATCATATAGTAGAAATATTCTGTCATAGATATGCTATATCATGTCCTGGGACACTGCTCATCAGTTTTGAACCCAATCTCTCACCCACAGCTTCCCCTATAAATGATTTGATGGTCAAAAAAGCGAAATTTATGTATAGATATACAGAGAACAGTTATTACCCACTCTCTCAGGACAGTGTGAAGTACTCCTGAGTGGTAGAAATGTACCTATTATACCAGGGTACAATGCCATAGAGGCCTGTTGCCCCCACTGCCCTGGATACTCTGATACTTATCCTTTAATTTCGAAAAAATGGGGTTTTTGATGGGAAATTTGAAAGATCAATAAGAACTGATCTCCCATGGGACATCTAAATATATCAGAGACCCAGAAAGGGTAGACAACATATCAGGGTATCAGGGATGAAAAGGATCAGCCTTATCCATGTCAATCTGCATGTTATATCAAGCAATCTTTAGACTCACCTCTTTTCATTAATTTCCTTTTATGGACATACAGCTTTGTCCTCATCCACTAAAATCAAAGGTCATCCAAAAATATTTTGCAATCCAACCCCTTCCCACCACAGGACTGCCTTCGTTTGGGGTAAGCCACCTGTTCTATGTATGGAGAAGGGGTCTGGATGTCTACTACAAGTTCTTGTCCTCATGGATAGAGTTCAGACAGTTTTTGTGGTGAGTTTGGCCATTTCCCAATTAGGTAGTGAAAACAGCTTTGACCTCATCCACTGCAAAAAGTTTGTGATTTCTCAATTACAGCCGTTTGCAAAATTCATGACAGTCCGTGAATTTGAGACATGTCTTGTAAACTTCAATGACTTCATAGAAATTTACGATCTCTCTACTTAGATAAAATTTTCATTTTGAGCATTTCTACATAACCACCATGGTAGCTTGGAAGCACATCAGCAATGATGTTAAGCTTGCGGCTATCAAGCTTCATCTAGGTGATCTTCTTCCTCTTGAGGATATACTCAATGTCATTGGCTTCTCTGAATCAACTTTCTGGCGTACTTAGGCTAACACTAGATACCAGATTATACTCCAGCAATGTGCACAACTTAACATTTCTTCAACATTATTTCTTTGTTTTGTATAAATTTTACAAAAATTTATTTGGTATCACTTTGCTACACCTTTTGCATACTTCGCACACTCTTTCTATATCATTGCCCACAATTGTTTGCATAAATCATTGTCACATTCATGTACTTTTTAACATAATTCTATCATATAATTGACAACTCATATATCCCCCATGTTGCCACATCATTAGACCCCAACTTGCAACTCAAAAATCAATAACATCCACACTTGTCCTTTGTACATTTTCTGTCAGTTCATCCAAATCTGCTAAAGTAATGATGAATATATAGATCAGTGCAGATGTCAAATTTATCATAGTTTCCTCATTATTTATTGTGTTTAAACCCCATGTTTTTTTAATAATGCAGTACCCTCATTGTGAACAGATAGTAACTGTGTATGATATAATAGGTATAATAGTTTACAGATGTATTCCCTGTATGTGGTAATGATTACAGTGAAGTTATGCTAATCACATACATCATAGCCCCCCCACATTTATACCAAAACTTGCCACATTTACAATGGATTAACAGTGATATTAACCATTCATATGTTCATTATAGTTTCATTGTTCATAAAACAGCTTACATGAGCCTGTGTTATAACTTTAACATTTTTCTTTAGCATATTTTCAAAATGTAATCACCAGCTCTTGTGATTAATTATGAAGATGCATTTGAATAATTTGAGTATTAATTGTGCTCATTTGTTCAGCATACATCCTTTGCAATTCTGGCTTGTTATAGGTAAAAACCCAGAAAGCAACTTCCAGTAAGTTAAGTGGAATTATAGGAGATGTTTTGCAAAACTTTCCTGTATGTTTTTCATATATAGCGCAAAGCATGTGTGATATATAAGCATTATATATCTTTATATGCTCAGCATACATCCTTCACAATTCTGGCTCATTATTGGTAAAACCCAGAAAGCAACTTTTATAGTAGATGTTTTGCACAACTTTTCTGTATGTTTCTTGTATATAGTACAAGGAGTGGATGACATATAAATATTATATATCATCATATTCTCAACATACATTTCTCACAATTCTGGCACCTTATAGGTAAAAAACCAGAAAGCAACTTCCCATAAGTTAGGTGAAATTATTGAAGATGTTTTGCATAACTTTTCTGTATCTTTTTGGTATATTGTACTAGGAAGATATGACATACAAGCATTTTATATTGACTTTAAGCACCATGTTTCCATCATACCTCCAGAATAACTTCTGCCCCTTGTAAATATCTAATGACAAATCTATATATCTCAGCTTTAACATGATTTTACAATGATTTTACCAAAAGCATCAAAAATTATGTGGTTCCCACTTGGTGAGATTTGCACATTTGTTCAGCATATATCACGGCAAATCACGTGAACCTGCATCCAGTGCCACTGGTCACGTCTCGAAACCTAAATCTCACCGTTCTGGCCGTCCTCGCACACTGAATATGAACAATATCCAATACCTCCTTGCTCTAGTCAATCATCATCCGGATTATTTTCTTGATGAACTCTGTGACATATTGAATGGAAAACAATCGCTTCATCTCCGCACACTTTACAACAATTCATCGTGAGCTTGAACGCCATGGTCTCTCTACAAAGAAACTTTGCATCATTGCTGCTGAACGAAATGAAAAGGTTCGCGCAGACTTCATCCGGCGCATGTCTATGTATGATGCTGAGCAGATGATTTTCATGGATGAAACGTCAAAAGATGAACAAACAAAGACTCGACGGTATGGTCGGTCAAGGAAGGGAACTCGTGCCATGAGTCTTAAAGCTGTTTTTGTCCGCGGGCAGTGACTTACAGGGACTGGAGCTCTGTCTCTTGATGGAATGATTGCCGCAACAGCATGTGAGGGATCAATGACCTGGGAAAAGTTTCTGCAATTTTTGGAAGGATCTGTGGTATGTCTCAAGGGTTTCTTTGTCTATATACATTATTCTCATTTATATTGTAGCTTCCTTTAACCACACCTTTTCCAGGGCCTCATAGTGTTATTGTCCTGGATAATGCTTGTATTCATCATGGCGAACGTATTCTTGAGCTGGCAGAAGAATACGGTACATCCACAGAGTCTTTCAAAGTGATTGTATTCTGACAATCATTCGTAGGTGTTCATTTTGAGTTTCTGCCACCATATTCACCGGATTTCAATCCTATTGAAGAGGCTTTCTCAAAAATCAAGAGCTTTATTTGTCGTTATGGTTGCTTGTTCACTTCGCAAGGCTTGCTCTATGATATGGTATTGGCTATGGAGATTATCACACCGGAAGATGCAGAAGGATACATTGCTCATGCAGGCTATATGTAATTTCAGTTACTAGTATTACTATGATAATGAACGACTATAGTGATGTAGTGTAGAATACATGCAATTCTATTGTATGTGCCATGGAGTGAGATACAAAATGATAGCAAGAAAACAGGTACAAAAAAACAACACACACAGCAAGTAAAATGATACACTGTCCATACTATCCAGCACAAACAACTGACCATTCCGAAACAGCTGCATGAAGCTGTGCAATATTCCCGGGCAACAATCCAGATTCCTTCAAATCAGACCCTTGAGTGTATTCGAGACTGCTTGTATTCACATAACCAAGTTCGATGAGTTTTCGAGTGACCAAGTTATCAAGACCATATTGTGTACAGAAGTTTGCCATGATCATATATAGTCCAGGCATACAATCAGGAGGAAGCAGTGGCAGCGGTAACAGGAGTGGCAAGCGGGACAGGTGGAGGAGCTGAGCGAAGAAGCGCAGCAACTTTGGGAGTGATATTGATGCTGATATTGGAGCCAGTAGTGGTTGAATTGCGTCATGCTTGACACTGCTGTAAGACATTGGAGGCGACTGTGCTCTCTTCATTGTTTGTGGTGAAAAGATTGTCATTCGGTGGTGATTCAACTGTTGCTCGTTCAGGACCATCCAACTGGGCATTCATCAGCAATATTCATACGAAAGGACATAGGACATACCATTGCCATGGCCCATCTCTCAACACGCCTGAAGTGGAGAGGGAAATGTGTCACTGTTTCAGGATGGATCCAACAATTTTCACTCGGACAGGATTTTGTTTCACAGGGCCATTGACCACGAATAGCAATAATGTTTTGATTAACGGGGTTATCTTCGGGGTCAATATCACGTTCAGCGGGCACCTACACCACATTAGAGCATGTAAAGACATATTCAACATAAAATACCTTCAATTTCTTCTTACTCTTCTTATTGTTCTCCTTGTCATTGCTCTCATTGATCTGGGAGCATTATGAGCAAATTAAGTGAAGTATAAAGAACAAATAACTCACCAAATCAGCCACCTTCTTTGTAACATATACTACCACTTGACTAGTATTCTTCAGAGATTCCACCAAATGTGCATAGCTTTCTTCACTATCAAGCGTAACAGGCTGAGGTGCCACTCGAGCAATTGTATAAGCAATATTGTAGTCGTCAATGTTGGTTTTGTCACTTCAGGCAACCACATATTTGGTCTTATTAGTCTACACTTTTGTTACATTGACCTTACTAAAAAGACTCAAAAACCTAGGCAAAACCCGGGCAGCTAGGTCATGACCTTGGGATTTAGGTCATGACCTGGGAATTAGGTCATGACCTAAAAAATTGGTCATGACCTAGGTCAGGTTGGTCTTTTCCTGGGGTTGGTAGGTCATGGCCTGGGGTGAGATAGGATATGGCCTAGGTGGGGCAGGGCATGGTCTAGGTGAGGGAGGGTATGGTCTAGGAGGAGGAGGGTATAGTCTGGGAGGAGGAGGGTATGGTCTAGGAGGGGGAGATATAGTCCAAGAGGTGTAGGGTGAGAGTGGAGGATGGTGAGATAGAGAATATAAACAAGAATGAAATATCATAGAATAATGACTTGAAATTTTTAGAAACATATTGGGATTTTTTACATATCTGTAGATTATGACAAGATTAAGCTAAGTCACAGTGCCCTGTTCTGGGTGGTCAGGGAAGCATGGGACTTACCTGACCTAGCTGATTCAGGTCATGATCTACTTTTTTAGGTCATGACCTACCTAACCTAGGTCATGACCTAACTGACCTACCTAGGTCATGACCTACCTGGCCTAGGTCATGACCCAGGCCAATTTAAAAATTACTAAATTAGGAAATTTTTAAATTTTTGCAGTGGATGAGGTCAAAGCTGTTTTTATTACCAAATAAGGCAATTTTCAAACACCTTAACCGGTTTTATGTTTTTTTAATAGAGTTAGATACATTTGGAAATTTTTATAAATTACTATATTAGGCAATTTTATTTCAATAGACTTTTATTTCTTAATTAGGCAATTTCAAAACTTTTGCAGTGGATGAGGCCAAAGCTGTTTCCATTGCCTAATTGAGAAGTGACAAATTTGCAGTGGATGAGGTCAAAGCTGATTTCATTACTTATTTGAAAAATGACAAATCTTTTGCAGTGGATGAGGTCAAAGCTGTTTTCACTACCTAATTAAGAAATGACAAAACTGAATACACAAACTATGTACACTCTTTCCCTAAGGACAATAGCTTGTGGTAAACATCCAGACCTTTTGTTTATACACAGAATAGGTTGCTCACCTAAAATGAAGCCAATCCTGTGGTGGGAAGGGGCTGGATTGCAAAATATTTTTTTGGATAACCTTTGGTTGTAGTGGATGAGGCCAAAGCTGTATACCCATAAAAGGAAATCAATGAAAAGCATTGAGTCTAAAGATTGCTTGATATAACATGCAGATTGGCATAGATAAGGGTGATCCTTTTCATCCCCTGATACCCTGATATGTTGTCTACCCTTTCTGAGTCTCAGATATATTTAGATGGCCCCTGGGAGATCAGTCTTTATTGATCTTTGAACTTTTCATCAAAAACCCTCATTTTTTCGAAATCAGAGGATAAGTATCAGAGCATCCAGGCCAGGGTGGCCACAGGTTTCTAGGACATTGTACCCTGGTATAATAGGTACATTTAAACGACTCAGGAGTAGCTTATACTATGCTGGGGAGTGGGTAATAAGTGATATGTGTCTAATTAGCCATAAATTTCGTTTTTTTGCCTGTTAAATCATTAATAGCGGGAGCTGTAGGCAAGAGAAGACTGTCTAGCTTGGCATATAGCATGCTAGGAGTACATAGATTGATATCAGAACCTTTCCCCGACAACCCCTTCCCTTATCTTGATGTACCAGTAGTCCTGGGGTTTTAAGTGTCTGATACTTGTGTCAAACTTATCATCGCATCTTGAACCTCAGATAGTTAGAATATTTTGCTATAGAAATGCTATATCAAGTCCTGGTACACTATTCCGCGAGTTTCTCTGCAATCCCTTGCCTATAGCTGCCTCTATTAATGATTTGATGGTCAAAAAAGCGAATTTATGCATACATATACAGAGATCAATTATTACCCACTCCCCCAGCATAGTATAAGCTACTCCTGAGTCGTTTAAATGTACCTATTATACCAGGGTACAATGTCCTAGAAACCTGTGGCCCACCCTGGCCTGGATGCTCTGATACTTATCCTCTGATTTCGAAAAAATGAGGGTTTTTGATGAAAAAGTTCAAAGATCAATAAAGACTGATCTCCCAGGGGCCATCTAAATATATCTGAGACTCAGAAAGGGTAGACAACATATCAGGGTATCAGGGGATGAAAAGGATCACCCTTATCTATGCCAATCTGCATGTTATATCAAGCAATCTTTAGACTCAATGCTTTTCATTGATTTCCTTTTATGGGTATACAGCTTTGGCCTCATCCACTACAACCAAAGGTTATCCAAAAAAATATTTTGCAATCCAGCCCCTTCCCACCACAGGATTGGCTTCATTTTAGGTGAGCAACCTATTCTGTGTATAAACAAAAGGTCTGGATGTTTACCACAAGCTATTGTCCTTAGGGAAAGAGTGTACATAGTTTGTGTATTCAGTTTTGTCATTTCTTAATTAGGTAGTGAAAACAGCTTTGACCTCATCCACTGCAAAAGATTTGTCATTTTTCAAATAAGTAATGAAATCAGCTTTGACCTCATCCACTGCAAATTTGTCACTTCTCAATTAGGCAATGGAAACAGCTTTGGCCTCATCCACTGCAAAAGTTTTGAAATTGCCTAATTAAGAAATAAAAGTCTATTGAAATAAAATTGCCTAATATAGTAATTTATAAAAATTTCCAAATGTATCTAACTCTATTAAAAAAACATAAAACCGGTTAAGGTGTTTGAAAATTGCCTTATTTGGTAATAAAAACAGCTTTGACCTCATCCACTGCAAAAATTTAAAAATTTCCTAATTTAGTAATTTTTAAATTGGCCTGGGTCATGACCTAGGCCAGGTAGGTCATGACCTAGGTAGGTCAGTTAGGTCATGACCTAGGTTAGGTAGGTCATGACCTGAATCAGCTAGGTCAGGTAAGTCCCATGCTTCCCTGACCACCCAGAACAGGGCACTGTGACTTAGCTTAATCTTGTCATAATCTACAGATATGTAAAAAATCCCAATATGTTTCTAAAAATTTCAAGTCATTATTCTATGATATTTCATTCTTGTTTATATTCTCTATCTCACCATCCTCCACTCTCACCCTACACCTCTTGGACTATATCTCCCCCTCCTAGACCATACCCTCCTCCTCCCAGACTATACCCTCCTCCTCCTAGACCATACCCTCCCTCACCTAGACCATGCCCTGCCCCACCTAGGCCATATCCTATCTCACCCCAGGCCATGACCTACCAACCCCAGGAAAAGACCAACCTGACCTAGGTCATGACCAATTTTTTAGGTCATGACCTAATTCCCAGGTCATGACCTAAATCCCAAGGTCATGACCTAGCTGCCCGGGTTTTGCCTAGGTTTTTGAGTCTTTTTAGTAAGGTCAATGTAACAAAAGTGTAGACTAATAAGACCAAATATGTGGGTGACTGAACTGGTTTTGTCGGGTTTGAAAAAATCATTGGTTCAAACGAGAAGCTGGGCTTTGAATGTCGAGAAAGGGTCAGCAAAGTCGAATTTACAGATCTGAGTTTTGGCAGCTGTTTGGTTTTCACTGGTTTCTTGGCCTCTGCAGGAGTAGGATACATGTATAGTTGAAGGCTAACTGAAAGGTTGAGATCCTTAGGCAGTACTACCTCATTCGGACAGTAAGTGAAAAATTTTGGCAAGAAAACATGACACGTACCTCGTTTATCAATCTCATCACTTTTGCAACCTTTCTTGTGAGGTTGAGCTGGAGTCTTTGGGCTTGAAGCTTGTTGAGGATGTAAGATGCGTCAAAAACAACAAGAAAATGTAAATTATGCATAGATATATCTGCTTTTCTCTTTTTTTCATCTGCTCTCCTTTTCTTCTCAGCCTTCTTCAGTGCTTCCTTGGATTTTTTCACATCTTCTTCACAACATTGTTTGAGTTCTGCAGCAATTTCGGGATCCATGGTGAAATCTGTAGAAGGCTGGCTTTGGATTTCGTCGCCGTCATCTTCGGTATTTGGGTATTTACATGTAGGTATGCAAAAGGTGCTATAAAACAACCTAACAAAAAACACTACTGCACCTAACCAGACTATCGATATGTAAGGGAGCAAGGGTGGGTTGTCAGAGATTCCCCGAGGGAAAGTCTTGTAATATCGGATGTATGCGCGCAACTGCTCCAGGTTCAAGACTGTAGCGCTAACGTGGGTAACTAAGCTTAGACAACTCTTAGAACTAAGTCGTGAGAAGCCTAGTTGGGGTGTACGAGTGTACGAGGGAACCAGGTGTGTATGTCCAAATCAATTAACCAAAACCAAAACCAATACAACGAGACTAAGATTCTCCTAGGCAAACTCTGGCTCTAGCTAGAATAGTAATCTCGAGGTTTGTCAACAACCCTAGGCAAACTCTGGCACTAGCTGCTGTGATGCCGTAAAGTCCTCGACCAAACTCTGGGCCAAGCTACGATATTGTGAGTGAACTTAATCACTAGGAACTCGTACCACAATCTTAGTGGCTTGTCTAACTTCGTGAAGAAGTCAACTAAGGAACCCTCACTCTGGAGCTGAATAATCCCTTACTAGAAGCCGTCCCCTCTAAGGAAGCAACCAGATTTGAGTTGATCTGGAGTTCGAGAGAACTCTACACACTTAAATTTGATCAAGATATAAATGGGCTTTGCGAAGCACGTGAAGTTTATTACTTTCTTAAGATAACCAAGTCAGGAGGCATCACGCTACTGATCCCATGGGGACATTCTACGGAGCACTGGTCTTAGCAGTCAAGTCGAGGGCAAGAAACTTGTCTTATTGAATAAATATATCTGGCTTATATACTGAGTAGAGAGAGTTTAATACAAAAAATAGATGAAACAGATACAGAGATAGACGGAAAGAGAGTGGAACAGAGGAATCTGGCTTGGAAAGGAAACTCCTAAAGAAATAGTCCATTCTTGGGTATATATCAGAGGTAAAATATGATTTCGTGAGGATTAACATAGTTTTAGAGTGTTTTGATCTGAGCAAGGTTTCTCCGATTACTCCACAATTCTCCAGGGTCAGGAGTACCTGTCATGCCCTAGGCATATACCGACTGCCGACATTTCCCGCTTACAGTTACATAATCCGCTCCCACCGCATTTCCGGTTCTGATACACTTCCACTTTGCTTCTGTCTTACTATTTCCTTCACTGTACACTTTCTATGATCCCGCCGATCCATTCTCTATCATTCTTACAATCATACATATGCTTTATGCTCATCCCGCCGCTTCCGCTTATGTCCATCATTGTCTTTCATCCCTTGTACTTCTTTTGGCTATTCTTGTCTTTTCTACTCTTGGATTATTACCTATCGCTACTCTGGTCCTCGAGTACCCTTTAAATAGTTCCGTACCATGTCAAGTACAGTAGATTGGAAATATTGCTTAACCCCTTGACTTGTGTGCTCTTGTGTGTTCTGGTTTCTCGCTTTATCTGTTTCTTTAACTCTGTTTCTTCACTCCATCGTTTTCACAACCTCTGCAATCTACTATTATCTATTTGGTTCCACTCTGTTTGCACCGCATCAGGTCAGCTACCGCTTGACCTTCCGCTTCCGCTCATATCGCTATCAAAGCCGCTTGCACTTAGTGGGTCCTACCCTTCGAGTCGGAAACTCATCTACTCTTAGGCTTACTCGCCGAGTTCATTCTATCGCCTGTATGGACCTGCCGTCCTTACATTAGTCCCTTGGACAATCCCGACACAAGTCTTACATCCCATAGGCACTTTGGAACCGTTCTACACTCACATCCTTTCACATCTCAAACAAACTTTCCCAGTTCGGCTGAATGACGGCAGTATGGAGCATATCCGCACTTTGGTTTCCAGGTTTGTAACCCGCGCTCAAAGGATTCCGCCTAGATCCTTACAGTACCTTTACGCTTCATGATCACTCGCCGCCCGGTTTCCCTTGGGTGAGTTTCATTCTATTCCTTGGATAGTTCTGTCCATCCTGAGTGTGATTAACATTCTCTCGAGAAGGCCAGTTGTCTAGCTTTCCAACGACACCACTTATGATAGTCTTGAGCAACTGCGCTGAGTATGTACAAGTGATTCCCGATAGTCGGCTTTAACGGATAAGACCTTCCGTGTATGATTTCTAAGATCAAATGTTTCGATTTGCCAAGGCTATCCCGGTGCGTAGCTTTCCGTAGGACCGCTAAGCATGTTTCTACCGTCCTCACGGTTACGACCAGTGCCGCGAATAGACCTCTACGGTTTCCTTGGGATTGTTCTGGTCCATTGTTACGGACTGTAAAGTACACATCTTAACATAGCTCGTTGGGGGTCTTAGTGCAAGGGATGCCTTCCCTCATAATTCCTTCCCTCCAGTAACGCGTTGGCTTAGTACTTATCCCGCTTTGAGATGTCCTGTAGTTTAGAGAGTATGCACTCTTGGGTATAACTAGATTGACAATCTAGCATTACATCTCCGGGCAGCCCAGGTATCCTTGCTAGCTTGGCTCTAGGCTACGCTTGTGGGCGTACCTTCATGGCTCACTGAGTATTATTGTTAAGTTCTTTGCCTCGGCAACAGCTATCACGCTCGGGCTCCGTATAACTCTCTTATTGCATTGTATAACACGTACAAAGTGTCAAAATGTATGGTTACACACCTTAGGCAGATTTTAGGCCTAATATCGGATTCAGTATCATTGTCATGAGTGAGGTCTGTCACTGAATTTGCTGAGGCATCTTCCTCAAAGTCATCACTATTGTCGATAAACTCACGGCTCTTCACCGTTGAAGAGGTAGAACGGCAACGAGCCATGATGAAAGTGAGCAAAGAGAAGAGTAATGGCAGGCAAAACTTAAAATTCACAAGTCATTTGAAATGACGAATACACCAAGTCATTCAAAATTATAAGACATGTCTCAAATTCACGGACTGTCATGAATTTTGCAAACGGCTGTAAGTAATAAAAACAGCTTTGGCCTCATCCACTGCAAAAGATTTGTCACTTCTTAATTAGGCAATGAAAACAGCTTTGACCTCATCCACTGCAAACTTTTGAAATTGCCTAATTAAGAATTAAAACTCTATTGAAATAAAATTGCCTAATATAGTAATTTATCAAAAATACCAAATGTGTCTAACTCTATGAGAAAAACATAAGTGTTTGATAATTGCCTAATTTGGTAATAAAAACAGCTTTGACCTCAGCCACTATAGAAATTTAAAATTTTCCTAATATAGTAATTTTTAAAATGCCTTAAATGATGTACAACCTAATCTTGGACATGTCCAAGTTGCCCTTGGCCATGTCCAAACTAACCTTGATCATGCCAACTATCTTGGTCA